>VMBQ01002950.1:102001-118782 GCA_007657795.1 Dreissena rostriformis
TACAATGAATTAGCTAGGACGACAAATAATGCATATTCCACTTTAACCCTTTGAGCGCTGGAACCGGATTTTGAAGGCCTTTGCAAACAGTTTGGATCCAGATGAGACGCCACAGAACGTGGCGTCTCATCAGGATCCAAACTGTTTGCTATTCTGATAGTATTCTTTGAAAAAAATCGAAGAAAATGCTTATTTTAGAAATTCAGCAGACGACATTTTAGCAGAAGACAAATTTCCCAGCATGCAAAGGGTTAAGACACAGGACACCGGACACAGAACGAAACACAGAACAAACAACAAAAATGAATAAAACTAGGATCACTGCCTCGGAACGGTCAATTCAAAGCATATGACAATTATACTCTTACTCAGTGTTTGTCCGTGTATTGTGTTAGTGAATGTTAAAAACTATCCATAACATGGGACAATGTGTATTTTGGACTGTTATATATAGTGGATTCATATTTGTGAACTGTTATATATAGTGAATTCATATTTATAAACTTTGATAAAGCCCGTTTGGGCGAAATATTAGAATAAAAGAGTGTTTTTACTACGAAAATGTATATCTTTATCCCTACTGGATATAAAACTGAGTCAAAGAATATGGTTAAGGGCTTATAACCGGTTTATGGGCATCACAATAATGCAAAGCATTTCATTTGTATGAAGGGTATGCATACAAACTATTTTAGAAACACTTAAGATATAATACATAAAATAAAAATACTTCACGATTTAATACAGTCTGCATTTGATACCACATTTACACAGGTTACATATAAAGTTCAAAGGAAGCATTATTGGTTCCAACAGGCGATGAAACCCGCCTTTTGTAATACTGGTTTATATCATGCATCGAGGTGTTTGCATATTTAGTTTCCAGAAACGTTTTCTAGCCATTCGTAAATAATACTATTTGTAATTCCATGACATGTACCACTCAACAGAACATCAGTATGACATTAATAAAAAATGCTCCACAAGTGCATGCTGTCGCTATGGTGCCGGATAATTGCTAAATGCAAAACGGATTAAAACATTTAAATATTGCTAAATGTAGTGAAATCAACGACTTAAAAATCCGTTGCCAAAACAAATAGCTGCGACTGTGCAGTAATTTGAACAGTCACTATTAAGACTATCGAAAAGAGAGAGCATTCGACTATCGTTGTCAACACCCTTGTCTTATGACAGTTTTCAACCATTAATAACGTCGGCTGACAGCAAGTGTTCTTCTAGAATGATAACATCCGCTAATAGGAAATTATGTCTCCTCATAGATTTCATATTGAATTACAGGTTCCGAAGATACAGATCAATTTAGTGAGGCTTTTGTTGATTTCAGACTTGTGTAAACCAAGTTGGAAAATTTAGATCTTTTGGGTTTTCATTCTTTGTAATAATGTTTTGTTTTGATGCTCTCATTTATAGGCTTATAGTCATTTAATTGTTATTGTTATATATAGGCATGTAGTAATAGCATCGTCCGTCCTCCCGTCTTACCGTCCTTTTGTCCGTCCAGTTTTTATTATAGTGCATAGTACAATGATCATACTTTTTATTTTAGCAGTTAATGAGTAATTGACCTTAGTCATTTGTTTGTGCGAAGCATAACTCTTGTAGTGTTGAAGGTATTTATACAAAATGACTTACATTTAATATAAGAAATAATTTATATGATTAATTCAAATTGCGTAATGACTGACGATCATAATGTCGTGCATTTCGTGTTTGCGTTTGACCTTCAAACCATAACATATTAATCGTAAACGTTTCTTCCACTGTGTCATTAACAAAAGCAAATAAAACTCGAATAACAAACCTGCGTCGATCAACCGTAGAACGCCTAATGTTGAAGATGACATGTCTTCAAATTATACGGAAATTGATTTTTTTACACTATTGAAAACATTCATTAGAACGTCTCTCTGACAGCAAATAACTATTGATGAATGATGGCAGCGCCGATCGGGGATTGAGTTTGACTCGTAACGTTTCAGCAATAATGCAGCGTTGTTGATCTACTCAAAGAAACCGACCCTTGTGGAGTTGTTGAGCGTCTAATGAATACAATTAACAGTCTCGAGGCGTTTGAACATGTGAAGATAACAAACTTTTGATTGACGGCGGAAGCGCCATAAGGTTATTTCTCGTGATTTTAAGTTTTCAGATAAGACGTTGCCAACATTATCTCATTGATTCGCTGTTATGAAGATTTCATCGTTTGTAATGTGTATTTGAACACATTGCATTATCATCTTTTTTATCACCAAACAGATACTTGTTACTTTGTACACACATGTGAATTACTGGAATAAATACTATCATTATATTCAATCTTCGTTTGATAGCAACAGGATACATTTCATTTTAATGCGGAGAGCATAAAATATGGGAAGATGTCAAAACCAAAGGCTAACAATTGATGTAATACAAATTTAAGAGTCCATTGTTTGAGATATATGATGAATAATCACAGCATCTTTACTGAGATGTATCATAGCAAGAGCAGGGAATTCACCCATTATTGAATAGAATATCAAAGTCTAAAAATACTTTAGTAAACTGTGCTCATACTGGTAGATTCAGAAGTTTACCGCTAGCATGCAAAACTCGTTTATAATTGGATCGAATAAATATTTCGGTTCTTCTGTGTGTAAACTTTTTAAGTACGCCACGAGGAAATTTAAATGAATTACTAACGATTCTAACATGGCACGTGCCAAATTTCATATAAACAAAGAAGAAAATCGCTTCGCACTCGTGATTTAATCCCTACGCATCTTAACTTCCGACCGTGGGTTATTGGACAACAAACTATAACGTACATGAATTATTTCTTAAATAAAATGCCGTCGCCCTCGGCATGCATATGTTCGAAGTTATTTAACCGTATTACGTATCGCTTATAGAAGAAACATCTGTAATAATCAACATTGAAAACTAGTCTCCATTGCAGCATTCATGCCGGAAGAAACAGTAAATATGTCAATCAAAAACTTATCTTATCTAGACAGATATGTCTGCTTTTGAAATATTACGCCTCATATTCACGCTGAATAGTACTATCAATTTTAATTTTTCGCATTTTTAATTATGAAAAGTTTATATATTGCTTAATAACAGATCACAGCTAACATATATATGGCTTTCCAGAAAAATAAAAAAGAGTAAAACAACCATTGTTTAACGAAAATATATACTGTAACATTTGATTAATACCCCTATCATATTATGTACAGAGCGATATATTATGTACCCAAACCTTGAATTCAATTTTCAATTAACTTTTGTATACTTTTACTTGTTTACTAAGTAACACTCAAAAGATGTAAATCGTGGAATCAAGAGTATAGTAAATTTTGTTATTTAAAGCTATAAATTAAATTCACCATTTCGCATATCTCAGTGTTCAACTATTCTTTCTGAGGGCTGATAGCTGCCTATACCTTTCGGCTTTCTTCTAGGACCTTTTACATGTTCCTCTCAAACCAATGTACTAATTTTGATACAATACAAAATTAAAAGGTTATTTGTGTGGCAATCTCTGAGTATTTATCTACACATTCGAATTCGCTGCACAATACGACACCAAAAGCTGTGAAATGTTCTTTAATAGTCACACATTTTTACATATAATTGTACATTCAGTTCAAAATGATGTATTCTTTACCAAAAAAAGTGCCAATCTGGAAATTCTATACAATCATGCCATTTTAGACACGGTGTTCATTGTGCTATCATACGCCTACGCTTCTCTAATGGTTTTGACCGACAGAAAGGACAAAGTTGTTATTTAGAGCCTTTTTGTCTGACAATCCCCATTTAAAATATTACATAAACACTAAGGTCTCTACTTGTACGCTCTGAGTTCAACTAATATCATGTTAAAACTAGTATCAACAGAAAAGGTACACATGAATAGTCAATATGAAGTTTAACATATGGTAAAGGCCATTCGTTGTGTACCAATGGTTCCCTGTTTACCAAGACATATGTTCTGTATTAGTTCTACGTACAGTTGCAATACTGATTCGATATTATATAGACAGGAACAGTAAATATATCGTTAAATTCATGTTTTTCATACGATATTCATACTGAATTTGGTCAACTGAATGTCTGGATTACGGTGAGGATAGAACCAAATCAAGATATTTGGTTAATAAATAATTGAGCGAAAGTAATTGTAATAACTTCATATGCATAAAATGTATGTTGTTTTATATGTTATTATACGTGTAGACATCCAAACTGATACAATAAATGTAACACAGGGACATTTTACGCTTTAAATCGTATCAGTATATTCCTAAATTTTGCAAAAGAGTAAGAGGAATATATTGAGCATCGAACCTTCTTCGTGTTGAGTTTAAAAATGAAATTACATTACGCAAAATATTCTTTATTTAAACCTGTTGTGGAAACTCGCCTCGTTACAATGGTACATATATCTGACGTACTATACTGGAATCTTAAAATCATTTTTGGTTGTCTGCAAACCTTGGCACGCTAAGTTTAAATAAATCAAATAATGAATAAACATACAGAAATGACAACATATCGATCATGGCCATGTAGCGTAGACATCCATTATACGACATATGTAACATTATTTTTGTTTTATTCAATGGCACGATGTAATTGTTAATAATTTTCAGAAAACACGGGCGTTGTTCATATACACACGCATTGTACATTTTTGCAATTCATTGATTCTAATTCTAATTTTCTACGATTGCGATGCTTGTCTTAAGAATTTTAGCACAACGGAACGCGTATGCGAGCCAGTAATATATCGAGATCCTTATATATTGTCGTCATTATAATTATCTGGACTACCTGCATTTTCGTTGGAAAATAATTAATAACACAACAAGTTTAGTAAACGTGCTAGCAGAATGTGTCGTTAATTAAATGAAATCAGCACACTTTAATTAAGACATGTAATGGTTAAAAAAGAAAGGAACTAAGCCCTCAATTTTCAAAGGTTTAACAATAAATGTGTACACATTTCTGATTGGGGTTTTATTGTCTATTTCCACAAATTCAAGAATATTAACTGTATTTGAATGCTTCCAATTTAATGTTTGAAACAAGACCGAAATACTGGACATCATAGTAAAAATGCAATTCGTCCTCGAGACCGTTGCTATGTTTACATGTTCTGTTTTGAAATAGAATCTGTTCGGTTTAAAGAACACGTTCTGCTTCTGCTTCCAGTCTATAATCTCATCTTCTGCAACCGGTAAATGAAATTCTGAATTTAGATATATACACTTCTGACTGGAATTTTACCGAGTTTTATTTAAGCAACAATTCGGCGCGATAGACAATAAGAAGCTCTTAGTTTGAATGTCAATTACTTGTCATGCGTAATGATACTCGCCGGGGGAATATGCTTGCTGCGAGTGAATACGCTTGTCAGAGATTACCATTATTGTATGAGAACCAAATATCAAGAGACATGAACTTAAAGGTTTGATTGGTTTGTGAAAGACTTGTGGATATAGTTCTGTCGTGTTCTGAGAAAACTGAGCAAAATGCTTGTGCGTAAATTGTCATCCCAGATTAGCCTGTGCAGTCCGCACAGGCTAATCCGGGACGACACTTTCCGCCTTAACTGGATTTTCGCTAAGAAGAAACATCATTTAATCGAAAACTTCCATAGAAGCGGAAAGTGTCGTCCCTGATTAGCCTGTGCAGTCTTGGGATGACAAGTTACGCACAAGCATTATGCCCAGTTTTCTCAGAACACGACACAAGTTGTGTACACCGTTAATCAAGTGGAAAAGACACATGTTGGAATGATTTTGGTAACAAAGTTCGAAATAAGGAGGTTGTCCACATCGCTCTCCAGGATTTGTCAACCAGGCAAACATATATATTATTTTATATTATACATATTCCTGAACGTATACTATGCAATGGGGATAACTTGCTCAATTTAAAATATAATTTCGCGCACTTAACATTTAAAGTTGACCTTCATAAATGATGTAATTCAAATTGATAATATTATGAATCTAGCTATGCATTCATTTCACAATTACAAATCTCGCCTCCATTTCTGTTCTGTATTTCGACGAACTCGATTAAAGTGACTGCGAACTACGTGTTATATTAATATATATAACTATTATTGTTCGAAACCAACCACAAGCCATCACAATACCAGATACATTGGAACCAAAACAAATCGATTTTTTTTTAAAGTCAAACTTCCAGAATCCATCATTTATATTAATATTTAAAAAAACAAAGCATCTCGGCTTTCTCGAAAATTCATGACCGCCATGAACCATGTTTTATGACCACAAAATTGAAAATACATTTCCATTGAACAGTCGTATATTGTGTAAGAAAAATTACTTTTTTATTCCTACTTGTTTCTGATTTTGCGAGTTGAGATATCAGAATAAAAACACTTCTTAGTCCAAACGTCATTCGTAGAATCTTTTGAGCAATACTATATGTAAGTGCGACATAATTATACAACTTCTGACACAGTGTCTTCGTTGTACGGTGGCAAAGAGGAAAACTTACTTAAATGTTTTCATTCGGGAAAAAAATACAACAACAGGAAACTAAATTTTAAATTTGTATTCTTTTATTTGAAAAAAGAAATTGGAAACGGGAAACTTTTGATAAAAAAAGTCGTATGGCCGAGTTTCTAAAGCGTGATAACGAAATTAATTAAACATGCCAAGTCACACGTGTCACATCCTACCAATGTTACAGCAAACACGTCACATATGTACCATCCTACATATGTTACAGCAAATATGTTCTATCTGTGTTATCATACCTATGAAACAGCAGACATGTTAAATCTATGGCATCAAATCTATGTTATAGCAGACACTTCCAATCCATCATACCTCTGTTACCGCAGACGCGTCACATTTGTGTTATCCTACCTATAATACAGCAGATACTTCAAATCTGTGCCATCATACCTATGTTATAGTAGACACGTCTCATCTGTGCTATCCTACCTATGTTACAGCAGACACTTCAAATCTGTGCCATCATACCTTTGTTATAGCAGACACGTTTCATCTGTGTTATCTAACATATGTAACATCCGGCACATTAAAAAATAAAACAAAACATATAAACAATGTAATGCGAATTTTACATCAAGAAAAACTTCCTAACTTAAGAGCTGATATTCAAAATCAATGTTACCATAGATATACTCTTTGTTTCAATTTCCCTGTTCAAATTAGAGGACAGCTAAGTATTCTCATCAGTGGTGGTCCTGTCTACGTGACTGAGTGTCTGTCGTGTGAATAGTTTCAGAATGTCAACATCGAGTTGACAATATATATAGAAAACATTCCCCTTGATACACCGGATATGAACAGGAAAAAATGTACTCAGGAAATTTCGAGGTCAAGCCCATCAACTAAAGTACAGGCTTTCTTCATCAGGAATACAAACATGCGATACACAGTTTCATTATACATTAAATGTCTTAAAAACTATCAGGGTTCTATTAGCATAGTGATAAACAAGTACGAAAATGCTGCAGAAGACATCGACTCACCACTCGTATTTCCATAATTTTAATTTGTACCCCAATTCCGAATACCCTATAGTTGTGATTGCGTTTATATATCAAACATTAACGCAATTAGGCTTAAAATTTGCTGAAAATTGCCAAATTGGATAAAATCTTATAATTATGGTTAAAAAATAACGAGTTAATTGCACTTGAATGGCATGGCATGCAAACATTTACCATTCGCGTGTCCTATATAAAAATTGTAATGGCAACGCTTGGGTTCAGGGATTGGCAAATATTAACAAATACGGCTTTAGATCAATAAGTAAATAAATGTCATACAAGCAACAATTCAATGTTTCGCATGTTGTTATTTTTTCTAACAAATAGGAAAAATATTCCAAGTAGACCTCATCGGCAATAGGAATGTTAACGATACATTTTAGCAAAGAAAACCCACACCTATCGGTAAATAACAAACATATATGCATATTGTGTTTGGAAAACTATTTATTAATAAATTAAATGACGATGAAAGAAGCATTTGATTTTAGCATAACTTTGTTTGCATAACTAACATATTTATTGAAAAGTATTTTCCCTTTAGCCATATTGGATTGATGTAAGGACACGCATACAAAAACGTGGCTTGAACTAAAAACAACACACAAAGACTAGTCGCGTTATTGGGATCCATGCGTCTTAAATTTGGAACTAAACAGATGCAAACTTAATTTGTATATACATTTTTCGTAATGGAAAATTAAATCCTGTATTTTACGTAACATGTGCAACAGATAACACAACGTATTATTCCGTTTTCGATTAATATAAGATACATAGAAAACATTGTTAAAATTTAATCGACACCAGTGCCATCGTTTGCGTACAAATCGGATGATTTTACGAGACTGTTATATGGTGTGTCAATCCGCGAAGGCGTATGGTTATTTGCGTGTAATGATGTAGTTTCAGTTAAGACATGTATCTATTGGAAACTCGATGAACTTCTCATGTCAGTGAAATGGCTCGTACAATCTGAGATCTTAATATGTTATAGATATTGTGGCTGATTTCTGCCATATCGATGTGGCTTGTCGGCGTGTTTTGGCCTTTAAAACCAGCCCACAGGCCGATACGAAAGAACGACAAATGTCATAATTGTATTTTGGGCGGATATATTTCTCATTCTGACGTGTAACCGTGTTGTCGACTTTCAAAGCTGCCAACACGCAAGAACGGTTCTGCAGCAAAGTCCGCGTTTTGCTGAAGTTCACTTTTGCGCGGCTTTAATCAATCACATTTACGCAAAGTCGACACTCTTGTACACATATCATTTTCCAAGTTCATTTATGTTGATTAACTCATATTGTCAAACAATATATACTTCATTAATCGCGATGTTATGACAATTCTGATATTAAAGCAGTAAAGCCCAAGTCCCATATAAGCACGGATGTACACGGCAGTTCCGGATCGTCCCGGATCCCCCAGATCAAGATCCTTGACGACCCTTGACCTTTCTGGATTTTTGAGCGTCGACGGTCTTTCAAAACGACCAACCCGGCAGCAACACGCCATCAACACGGCGCCTACACGGACTGCCCCGGACAGTCACGTTAGAGCTACGGACCTACACGGCAAAGACACGGATAAAAACGGACCAACACGGTATCTACACGGACCATCCCGGACCTACACGACAACGATACGGACAAACACGGCAGCAATACGGAGCATACACGATCTGCCCCGGACCGATAATAACTTGTTTATAAAAAAGCTTTAATTTCGGCGAATTAATCATTCTGCAATCAAATGCAGTCATTGGTGACACGGATTATTGTTGTGTTTTGTTTTGTTTTCTGGCGGGTTTTCTATGGTATGTGGATGTTATTTGGTATACATGTTGGTAGGCATTGGTTCTATATATATTGTTGCATTCTAGCTAGTTTATACTGAAAAATTATGCATTCCAAAATCATAATTGTGACTTAAAGCTTACTTCCAACTCCACCTCCGTGAGCCAGGTTCTACCCCAAGCGTGTGCACTGTCCTCGCCTACTTGGTGTGGTGGTGGTATCACATTCACTGACAACACATCAGTGTGAAGTTGACCATACCCAGAAATAAGTCACGTTTGTCTGGACCATCATTTAATGGTGGCCGTTTACAATGTGTTGTCAATATATTGTATGTATCATACAAAATAATAAATATATTTTTATACTTCAAATGATAACGTATTTCATATATTGCTATACTTCTACACTTCAAGCAAACGTTGAATGCGGGAAATGCTCAAACGGAAATCGAAGTATTCATTACAAATTGCTAGAAATGGGCCCCCGTATCCAACAAGAATCGCTCATTAATGTTGAAAATACAACGTGAATGAAAGGATAAATCGGTGAAATTATTTAACGTGAATTACCGCTGGAGTTACATGCAATGCTGGAAAGGACTGCACTGTGCCTAAAAGTACATGGAAGCACGTAGGACTTTTGGTTTGTGCTGTTCCTTTCATCTGTTATGAGTGCTAGATAGGCCTATAGGGAGGAAATTAATTGTACTCGTAGTCCGTAAATGGGCAATAGCACAGTGCGACAATCATTTAGTGGCAAATTGAAACCAGTCGTAAAGTCCATGTTATATATTATGGGATATATCCTTGAACATATTCTAGTGGAAATGGAAAGATAATTGTGTCATTCTCATTAAATAAAATTGACTATAGAAATGATGTTTTCCTCGTGTACGTTTTATTGAAATTCATGCATATATGACACGTGGTTTGTACATTAGCATAGCGGTCTGATTCATCATCACTATACGTCTTTAAATAACTCGAGTCTTAGAGTCATCGACATTCAGTTGGGTTTTTCTTGAAATTGTTATTATACAATCACTAAGAGCCCATTATGGATCGCAGTCGCTAAAAGTGTCGCTGTTATAAAACATGTTCAAGCAGTTAATAAATGTCGCTTATGCCATTCTGAATAAAGCACATATAAAAAAGTATGCTAATAGAAAGAACAAGACCTGTTTTATGTTGCATTATTTATTTTATGTTTTACATATAAGTATCGCAATCTAAAGTAATCAATTGTATTCCGTCCAAAAAATGTGTCCAATCGTTAACACGTAAACGTCATAAGCAAAAACAATAACAGTGATTTAAAAAGTTGCAAACACAATAACGATACCAGAGTTACATGTGTGATACTTGACATATCAGAATAATCAGATAATAAAGGCAATAATTTGGTGGTTAATACAAAGCATACAATTCAAGTATCGTGGTCATCTTTGAACCTTTAAAATGAATACCGATTTTGGTTATTTGGAATAGTTCATTGCTACTTGTTATCTTCCGTTCAGACATATAAATAAGCTGTAGAAACTCGACAGACATTATCACTCTTTACCGAGTAACACACAGACGTTAAGCATTATTGATATGCACTTAGTATAGCTTGCTAATTGTTGTCGAGTAACAAAGTCGGTTAAACCTTATTAATAAGCACTACAGTGTAGAATATCGTGTTACTCGACGAGTGACGTATACATCCCTCCATTCTATGGATTCTCAATATGTGCATGCGTCGCTAGTAACGTGCGAGTCTTTCTAGCAGTTTCAAGAACGTTTCAATTTACAAACGACCGTCAATCAACATGAAAATGAACTAAAACATCTTAGGTTTCACGAGCCATTGCATGACTGCTTCTATCCATGCTATAAGATTGGTACCTGTAATAGTACGACGCTAGTCAGGATCGAGGAAAACAATTACCTCTGGAGCACAATTTGTCATCCTTCGACATCTTATCCATATATCGCTTATAAGACAATACATATTCGTGATAAAAGATGGCGGATTTATGCAAACATTCTAAGAACTGATTGTAAATTCGTAAAATATTCTTATAAAAAGTCACGTTGTTTGCACATTCATGTGTGTTGCGTACGTATTTGTACAGACGCATTTCGTGGCAGTGTGTTCTTGGCAGTTGATAAATTTTATTAAATACTAGTATTCAACTTTTGTTCTTATATTCGTTTTGCTTCAATATAGATGTATTGGGTAATTACCATTTTGAGCCTAAGCAATAGACGAGGTGGCCGAGTGGTTAAGGCGATGGACTGCTAATCCATTGGGGTCTCCCCGCGTGGGTACGAATCCCATCCTCGTCGATAGTATTTTATTTAAAATTACATATATAGCTTTAAAACTGTATACGACATTTTGATATTCCGTTTTATCCGTGCATATTTCCTAGTTATTTGATATTCGGCATCCAAACACAAAGTTTACGAACAATTTACTGATAAGAAAGGACTAAAATTGCGAGTTCCTTTGACGTATAAAATAAGATCTAGTAGGAATTACCATTGGACATATACTACAATTGCGAGTTCCTTTGACGTATAAAATAAGATCTTGTAGGAATAACCAAAGGAAATATAAAATGAAGGGTTCTTGAGCTGAGTTATTTAACGCGGATGAGATATACATACTGTTTTTACAATTCCAGATTTTCGACCTTCGAGTAGGCCAACATATTTATTTAGGAAGTATGTGTTCGCTGCAATCGGAATGGCTTATCGCTTTATTTCTGACATAAGAAGCTTTGAATCGACATTAAACTGCGTCATATTAATTTCGTATAAACTAATCTGGTGAAAATTCACCATGCCAAAACCTTTTTTGAAGGATGTATTATGACGAGTTTCCAGATCAAAGCTCATTTGATACGAACAGATCAGAAGTATGTATGTTCGCATTTATAGTCAGTTTCCATCGCACGAAAATGTGTACTAATTGGCAATACAACACGTAGCAAAATCTCATTTTGCAACGTTTGTTATGCAATCGGACCCGCAGATGTTAACTTTGATGTTTCTTCTGTTACAAAATTATGAAAGCGTATCACCTAACAACAGTAACGACGCAACGATGTGAAACCAATGTGCGTAATCCAATAGTATTCCTCAATTAATTACATATTAGACACTCCTCTCAATAAAAACGTACCGCCTGTTAGAATGTCCCAACAAATCCGGATATTTACGTCATTGGCATTGAACTCTCGCAACAGTTGCATCATGTACTTTCACCCACTTTGTAATAGTTAATATTGAATTAATAATAATAAAATACCCATATGTTACATTATTTTTGTTATATACAATTGCAAAATATAATTTTAAATTACTTGAAGAAAACACAGACATTGTTCATATTAACATGCATTGTTCATTTTTGTTGAATTAATAAAAAGAGCTATGTTACATTATTTTTGTTATATACAATGACAAAATTAAAATGAATTTAAGGAAACACAGACATTGTTCATATTAACATGCATTGCACATTTCCTTAATCCATAATTCGTTATTTAAATGTCTATGTCTGGGATGCTTGCTTTAAGAATTGCAAGACAACTGAATGCGGATACGAGTCAGTAACATATCGAGATCCTTGTATATTGTCGTCATCATATTTCTGGACTACCAGCATTTTCTTTGGCAAATAATAAATAACACAATACTTGTAGTAAACGTGCTACTAGAATGTGTCGTTATTGAAATGAGATCATCCCACTTAAATTAAGACACGTTAAGGTCAAACTAGAGAGAAACTAAGCTCTTAATTTAAAAGGCTTAGAGATAAATGTGGCAACATTTGTTATTGGTTCGTAATTGTCCGTTTCCACAAATTCAAGAATTTTTAATGTATTTGAATACTTCCAACATAACTTTTGAAATAAGACTGAAATACTTGACATCATTGTAAACTTGCATTTCGTCTTCGAGACCGCAATGTTTACATGTTCTGTTTTGAAATAGAATCTTTTCGGTTTAACGAACACGCCCTGTTTCAAGTCTATCAGACCGGTAAATGAAATTATAAATTTAGATAAATACTAAGTACTTGACAATGACTGGATTTTTTTTACCGATTTTCATTTAAGCAACAATTCGGCGCGATAGACAATAGGAAGCTCTTAGTTGGAATGTCAATTACTTGTCATGCGTAATGATACTCGCCGGGGGAATATGCTTGCTGCGAGTGAAAACGCTTGTCAGAGATTAACATTATTGTATGAGAACCAAATATCAAGAGACATGCACTAAACGATTTGTGAACGACGTGTTAATAGAGTTGTGTACACCATACAAAAAGCGGAGAGGACAACTTTTGGAATGGTAATGATAAAAAAGTTCGAATTAAGAAGGTTGTCCACACTGCTGTCCAGGACTTTTCAACTAAGCAACCACGTATATAATATTGCCTATACCAACATGCCTTTTCTTGTGCATTAAGTCCTTATAATACTTTTTACTTGTGCATAATTGTCCTCTGTTTATAACTGTTTTACTAGAGTTAAAAATGCGTAAAGCGTCGTGGTACAAACTGTGCGCACCATCGCACTCGTGATCAAACCATTCTGCATTCTGAATACAGCTATTAACATGAAAACAAGGATATGTCTAAAAAAAATGTTTTAGAAAATAACGGGTCAGCAACACTGCGCATAGTTTCAGTAAATCTATTCAACACTTCATTAATTGACGTTCTACTTGAGTAATCAATATGTTGTGCAATATTGTTAAATACAGGTAGCATACAATTACTTCCTGAGCGAAATTGCCCACATAACATATAATTCCATTAATACTTGACATCGGTGAAAGACTGATACTTAGCCGATGCATTTCTAAATAAAAAGAAAACTGTAACGGGGCGTGATCACTAAATACGTTAAAACCATGCATGGTAAAATATGATATACATGCATGGCTGAATTCGTTCGTCAATAAATAATCAATGACGTTATATGAATAAAAAGTTAGCTTACAGCTATTACTAACTCTACCATTAGCAAAACGTAGGTATGTGAATTTACATAAATCAAGTAATTTTAAACCATGACTATAAGTGAATTATCTACTGAGACCCTAACAGAGGCATTATCTGGGTAGTAATCAGTATCTTCATTAACAGTATTCACTTTATCATATACAATATAATCGTATGTATTCCCAACTCGTCTATTGAGATCGCCAGCAACAAAAACTCGACCAAATAAAAAAAATAAAAATCATTTTCTAACATAAAATGTGTCATATATATATATATAAGTTGCACAGATATACAAATCATCTGATAAGTTACAAAATGTGTGGTCTAGTTTAAGCCAGATAATTTCTGCGAGATTTCCTATTCTGAAATTTTGTAAAGAAGTTAAAAGACAAGTGTCCACTCAAAGCGATATCACTTAACCTATTCGTCCAAGATTCATACAAACAACATATATAATTAGAACTCAAAACATTTACAAATGAAGGGTAACCTTTTTTCAATTCGTGAGACCGTTTACATTCCATTAAATAATGCTGATTTCTCTCCCGCCATGCCTCTCCTATAGGAAGTACATTTATTGTACGCGTTGTCTGCAAATAAGCAATATCACAGTGCGGCAATCATCATTTAGTGGCCGTGGGGGCCCGCTATCTCAATTGAAACCAGTCCAAAAGTCCATTTTATATATTATGGGATATATCCCGGAACATATTATAGTTGTAATGTACAGATAATCGCGTATGTTCTCATTAAATACAATTGACAATAAAAATTATGTTTCCCTCGTGTATGTTATATTGATATTCATTTATTTATGGCACGTGCTTTGTACATTGGAATATAATTCTGGTTAATCATCACTATACGGTCTTTAAATGGCCCGGTGCCAGATAATTTACACTTTCTTGCTCATTGTTGTCGAGTGACATAGTCGTTCTTTAAATAGCCCGATGCCAGATTATTAAGAATATCTTGCTAATTGTTGTCGAGTGACATAGTCGTTCAAACCTGATTGATAAGCACTATAGTGTAGACTATCTCGTTACTTGTCGAGTCGCGTACACATCCCTTCAATCTTTGGACGCTCAAGATGTGTATGCCTCGCTATAAGTAACGTGCGAGTTGTACCAGTTTCTCGCCATTTGAGAGCGCTCCCATTAACACACGAATTTCTTGCGACCTGCAATAAACATGATCATGAACTACAATATCTTAGGTTTCACGAGCCATTGAATGACTACTTTTATCCCTGCTATAACGCCACTGCCTTATTACTTTTCGAAGTGAAAATCTTCGATGCCGTTGCTATGTTTACATTTTATGGTTTGAAATAGAATTTTTTAGGCTCAACTAACACGCTTTGCTTCAAGTCTATGATCCGAAACACTGAGAACGGTAAATGAAATTATAAATTTAGATAAATACACTACATTTGACTACGACTGGAAATGTATCGATTCGTATTTAAGCAACAATTCGCGTGATAGACAATAAGAAGCTCTTAGTTTGAATGTCAATTACTTTTCATGTGTAATGATACTCGCCGGGGAATATGCTTGCTGCGAGTGAATACGCTTATCAGAGATTATCATTATTGTATGAGAACCAAATGTCAAGAGACATGTACTCAAAAGTCAGTGAACGACTTGGGAATATAGTGTTGTACAATGTAAAACAAGTGGAGAGGAGACATTTCGGAATGGTACGTGGTAAAAAAGTTCGAAAAATGGAGGTTGTCCACACCGCTGTCTAGGATTTTGTTTTTCAAAAAAGAAACCACAGAATATAATATTGTATTATACATATTCCTGAGCGTATACTATAAACTTGATGACAGCTTGCCAAATTGTAAATATAATTTCGTGCACTAAACATTAAAAGTTACACTTCATAAATGCTGTTATGCAAATTGATATGAATCTAGCTATGCATTTATTTCATAATTACAAATCCAATCGCCGTTTCTATTCTGTATTTCAACGAACTTGACAACTGTAACTACATATTTTTTTGTTCGAAACCAACCACAAGGCACAACAATACAAGATATATTTAAACCAATCAAAACCAACGAAATGTTTTACATAGGCAAACTTTAAGAATCCATTAATTAAATACTGTGTATGTTACTCGGCAAAAAGTAGCAAGGCTGTGAGTTTCTACAGCTTATCCATGCGTCTTAACGGCTGATTACAAGTAGCAATTAAGTCTTCCAAATAACCAAAATCAATATTCATTTTTAAGGTTCAAAGATGAGCAAGATACTTGACTTATATGCTTTGTATTAACCACCAAATTCTTGCATTTATGAGCTGATTATTCTCCTGGTTGCCTAAACTGTATGTGACCAACTCGTTGGTTCCTTAAACAAATACGCCATTATGGAGTAAAATGTATCA
>VMBQ01002951.1:0-17019 GCA_007657795.1 Dreissena rostriformis
GGGCGATTCCATTATACGGGCCAGTCTAAGTAGACTGAACAGGGAGATCAATTTTTACGACAATGGTTTTACGACAATCAACTTCCGGATTTGGGGTTACAAGCCACCAAGAAAACTGTTAGTTGACTGGCAGCATTTTCGCTACATAAGCTGCCTACGCCAATTCATTCATCTCAAGCCGCTAATGCAAAACGCCGAGATATATTCCCTCGAATTACATTACTGTATTCAATTACACATTTTTAATCCCATTAAATGATTAACATTACTTCAAATTCGATAAAAAAATAGAGCTTATTAAAAGGGATTTTACCATTAACATTATCAGATTACAAAATAAATGTAGATAAACAGTATTTGCAAATGTATTTAATATAATTGTATTATTCATATAATGTAAGAACAGTGCATGCATACATGTAATCATGTTTTTGGTGTGACGAAAAATAAACTCGCTTCATTATGCAAATTCACGTATACAAACAGTTGTTTGTTTACATTGCAATGTTTAAAGATCCTATTTAGTGCATACGTTATTGTGTAAATATCATGTAATCCTGCGTTCAGCTGTAACTATGTTATAATGCATGCTGATTTTCAAGAAACAAAGTTGTTTGCCATACATATGTTTGACAGGTCGGAAAGGGGGGATACCAAAATGGTAATCGCCAACAATTTGATGTAATTGGATTGTGTTCTTCAAATGCAGTGTTGCCATACACTGGACCATCAGCACCTGGTTTACACGTCTGGACTTCTAACTCGACTAGGGTTAGGCCGTAATACTGACAGAATCGTGTGAGAACCATTGGTCGCATTGAAGGATAGTGCACTTCTGTTTTCATTTATTATTTATGCATTGACTTCATTTCCTACCTGACATACTTCTTGTTGCTTACTGTAGTTAAATTAAAACCACATTTTGAAGGAATTCTTATTCATGTGAGATTTACGTTTTGATGGCTGCGGATTCGACCTGGCGTATCGCCATTAGAGAAGCAATGTTAACCATTGCACTGTAGTAATATTTAATTTGCACTCGTAATCAGAATAATGAGTCAAAGTGAAAGAAAACCTTTTATTTCCAAAGATTATACAACACAGAGTATCTGACTCATACTAATGCTAGCCGGACCCTGTTCAAGAAGGAATTAACCGCCCTCAATGACAGTCTCAGGTGTGCCCGAAGACTGATAATTCTTACCCGACATTGACATTTAATGGATAGGAGTTCTCATCTGGTGACTCTTTGTAAACAAATGATATCTAAAATGCAACTTTTATACAGATATAACCCCAAACAGGCAAACAAATAACCAAAAAATTATTTCGAGACGTATCTGCAACTTACTATAAATAATGCAAAAGATTATGGTTTTCACTTCTTATATTATTTAATGTAACTCCTATTCCTATTATAATTCAAACGCGCTGCTTAAGTCTTCATCTTGAAGTAAATAACCAATTTTCTTTAAAATACGTGTTGCCTGTGTGTTCACATCAGAACTCAAAATGTCTTTTATTCATCGATACACAACTCGTCATCATAATACTCGCAAAAATAGAAATTGGTCCGTCAATTAAATATTTGACCATCAAGGAAATTTCAAGAATTGATATTTGGCCGATCAATTAAATTTGCAAGATTTCAATTGTCGTCAATCAATTTTGATCAGACCTGCGAGCCTGAGTTCTGGCACCATAGAGTTACCACTAGACCGGGGATCCGCTCCCATAGCCGACGAGGCAAACCATTTATTTCTAACCTCGTAGAGAAAACTCACATTCTATAATTAAAGCCATGTCAAACGCTGACCGTGTAATTTTTTTATTATTTTACTAGTTTCGTATACGATAAGTCATTCTTTTGAAGTAAACGATAACTGACGTCACGAAAATATTTAAGACGACGTCATTAAATATAATAAGGGCATATCAAGTACAGTTATAACGTTAAATGCAGAAAAAAGAATGGTTACTCGGTAAATTAAATTCAAACTACGCCGTCTTGCCCAAAGTCAGTGTAATGACAGTATACACCAATCTACGCGGTCAGTATGAAGCCATGTAACTAATATTTAAACAAGACATAACTCGTATAAATAAATATATTCAATTTAGACAGAATATCAGTGTATATGTATACTCCAATAATACACGTTTTATCATATGACTTCGTACATCCTATATCACAAGACGTAAACAAGTTGTTGTTTTTTTCCACTAACTCGACCGATCGTATTTTTTATGCCGACCCTAAACTTGTTTGGTTTTTCAGGTTGAGTTTTGGATAATGTTGGCTAGATTCGATATTATTTTCTACATAAACTATTAAAATTGTGATAATTTTTGCTACATTTACCCATTTTATCTTAATTTACTTTTAATTTTCAAAACTAATTATTTTCAAAGAATGTTGCATAGAGATAAGGCGATGTATGACTGTCATTGCGTGATCTTAACAGTATTAAAGTTAAGAGTTGTAAAAAAAAAACGAAAATAAATTAGTAGCCGACAAGCCTGCCCTATATTTTTGCGATTGTTATGGAAACGAATGAAATTTTTCGTCCTGAACAATTACAGTTACATATTTAAATCAATAACGTTACATGCATTCTGCATGGTCATTTTTTTAATATCAATGCTTACTGTGCGACGTCACTTGTTGCATCCCCGATACTTAGAAAGACTCGGAAAGGTAGTTTAAAATAATGTCCCAAAGACATGTTGATGTAATTAATGTTAACAACATTAAACTAATGCATAATTTATCTGCTGTGTCATAACAAATGATTATGTCCGATTATAAAATTACTGTTTTATCTTTTCAACTTTATGTTCTTGCCTCCTGAATGTTGACTACTAGTCTAGATCTACGATCTAGATCTAATGTTACTGTTTTTGTTGTAAATGTCACTTTAACTTTCGAAACCGTGATACGTTTTTCGAAAATAATACTAATAACGCTAGGTAGTAAAAGATATATTGTTTAAAGATAATCGTTGAGCAAAGTTTCACAGTTTTTATCCAAAAATACAGCAATTCAGATCACTCACCAGAAATTAAAACAACCTTTCCATGCAGAGAACTCATCACGTCTCTATGTCCTCAATACAGCCGAACTATAAAGAAACGCGATACCGTGTGTTAAACCTTTAATAAAACATGGGTGTACTTACCGCGATAACTAGGTCAACAAAATAGATAATGTAGCTAATCCCCATATTCGTCGATGAATAGAGGCTGAATTTATAACATAGGTATGCAAAATGGTAACCGTGTATGCTATTGCATAATATTGTAAACGGGATAAGTACGTGTTCTAGTAAGTGGTAAATGTCAATGTGGTAACAAATGTGTGCATAATGTCGAAACCATTTTGAACAGCGTTTAATTTTTAACTTATTCGTCCCATTTAAGTAAACGTATAAGGCTGTTCAAAGACCACGACCGCATACCGTTTGCAGTGTATTTGTTTCGCAAACGCTTAACTGTTTAACATGTGAACTGTCACTGTGCTTACACCTATAATATGGGAATTTAGGCTGACTCAGTTAAATAAAATTCCTTGGTTATAAAAGTACATGAAAAAAACTATCAAAATAATATTTTGACATTGAAAGTCTTTATTATATTCAAGGTGGAATTTTGCTTGGTAAGCCAGATTTGTCTCATTCCGCTAGTGTTTATAAACTGCAACGATTATTTTTTCCAATCGTTATCACGACGTTGTTACCGTGTTTTGCTAAATGATAAAAAAGCCCGTCATTACCATAAACAATTATCCATAATACAGTTTATTTTGCATATGGTTGTTGACATATAATAAACGCTGACCTACATCCCGATAGGCAATTGACGTAAGAAACAAATCAAATGCACTTTTACGAGATTTCAGATTGGCAATTTACCGACTGTAACCGCACGGCCATGAGTCTATTTTCTGTTTTCAAGTGGCCACTTAGTCGTTATTGCAATCAAAGCACGTACGCAAAAGGATGTAACATAACCCCTGTTTTATGTGACACTAAAGCAGTTTCAACACATATATCATTTTAAACGGGCCGAAAAAAAAACAGCAACAACACAGAAGTATAAAGCAAAGGTAATTATAAATACTTAACAAAGTACTGTCTTATAATAAATACTATTTCTTTACCATGAATTGTAATACATTTGCTTGGAAACAATATACTTTTTTGTTTGCGAACTGTATATATCGGAAACAGGTAAAAAATATGCAACCGTTCTTCGTTGAAACGCATAATATTTCGTGACTACGCTGCTGTATCTATTAAATGGGTTAACTTTCTAAAATCTCAATCATCTTACATGTAAGGGCATATTGCTGCACCATGTTACGTAATTATTTCAAACGATTCATGATTAGGACTTATAATGTAGCTTTATTTCATTACTGTGATGTCGACCAATGTGCGTTATACTGTTTACGTGACATTGGAGCGGCAACACGCTGTTACCAGTGCCTAATGAAGTGTTTACAGTCTGAAACGCTTACTAAATCACTTACATGGGCTCAAGTACCATCAACATTATATCAAGCATCGAGTATTTTTCTTTAATTGAAATACGTTTCCTAACTTCTCAACATTTGTTGGAGAGAACCCGAACGCGACAGAAGCACACAAATAATAAAATGACGGCAATGGGATATTTCGTTTTTTCCGTTGTCTATTTGTTAGTGTTGAACACTTGCGATGGTGACTCGTGTGCAAAGCAAATGATGAGCATGAAAATGCAGCAGAAGAAGACAAACACGCAGCTAGAGGAACTCGGAAAGAAGATGGACATCGTTCTTGGCATCGTCAAGGAGATGCAGAATCCGTCAGGTAAATATTTTATGTATTTATAGGATAATACTTTGTCTGTGAACAGCCTATAATGTACGGACTGCATGTCATTAATGGCATCTTCAGGTGATATAAACATGCGATCAAAATTAACATCAACGCGTCAAATCAGTTGTCATTTGAAATTGCGTCATTTGATTTACTGATTACTCTAATCTATGTAATATTTAGCTTTTTTTACATTAATGTTATTTTGTTTGTTTCCATAAGAGGCTTGCTTTTTGGAGTTTTTAATGTCTTTGGTATGCCCCAGCAAACATTCCTATACAAACCAATTATTTACAAATATGGGACTAGCCTTTTCATATGCGTTTGTCGATATGCGTCTACTTTAGTTAGCCCTACAGGACAATACAAACGGTACAAATGACAACATAAAACAAACCCTTTGTTTTGTAGCGTATTGCCATTTGGCAACTTTTAATCGAATGGTATTAACTAAGAGTTTCTGTCGCAGCGACGTATCTTAAGCTTCTTTAATATACTGTATTGTAGCCGTAAATAATAAGGATGTTTCTTTATAATGAAACTTACCCCATTTTAATAGTAAGCGTTAATTTGTGTTGCATCAAGATTCCATTAGTTTTCTTATTAATTTTCTTGAAACAAAACAAGATCCGTGATTTTCCCAGAGTGTGCCCTTTGTAACATTACTAGATAAAGTAAAAAATGTAAAAAAAAAATATATACATTAATTATACAACTATAGTTTTTCTCCAACCAGTATGTACACTATTCAATAATCAAATACAACAGACTACATTGTGTACATAAACTAGTTCTTAAGTTGCGTGTGGTATGTAAAGAATAATATTCCGAAAAAAGTTATATAATGAAGAGAATATTACACTTGACGGCGTCCACGTTTAGCGTTCTTATTATTGTTTCTAGTGCTTCCGCCGTGTCAAGCAGCGTACCAAGAGTACCTGCGTGGTGACGGAGATCCCTCTCACACTCCAAGATGTGATGACGAAGGCTTCTATCAACCAGTGCAGTTCTACGATGATGCGTAAGTAAAGTTTTAATGTTTAAAGTTGACAATAAGAAGTTGTTGTAATATTTAATAGTAAATATGTGTTTTCTTAATCAATCTACGAATTCATTAATAATCAGATGTTTTAGTTCACTTGAAGTGCTTAAGTTGAGCTGTTGAAAGGGCTAAACAAAATCCCAATCTTGACGAAACTTGGTCAGAATGTTTCGGTAACCAAAAACAAATAAAAAAACACATAAACAAACAACTAATTATCACTCTCTTTAATGAATCAATATTGATAAAACTTTGAATGTTTACATTGACAATATCTACGTGTGTCATATATTAACATAATACAAGGTGTGCGAATGATTTAACTAGGTTGCATATCAAATAAAATGCGATCGTGCCGGATTAACTTAATTTTCAAAGCTAAGCAATTCGGCTTATTTTACATTGTAGGCAATTATCGGGCGATGCTTTTGTATGGGTTTTTTGGAGGCAGTCAAGAGCAAATTGTACAGAGACTGTCCGTGCACTATGGTTTTACGAACAATAGCATACCCATTATGTTTCAGGGCATTCTGCGTCACTGCAAACGGTACCAGTCTGGGATATGAAGTACCGGCGATGATGGCGAATCCGGAAAACGACTGTGGTTCGTTTCATATAAGCATTAACATTTTTATACTGACAATTTTTTTCCATTTAAACATAAAAGATGTACATGTGTGGCTTAAAAGGGGTTATGCATTTCCACTTTCTGATAGCCCCTCCCCCTACTTTTTGTGAATTTCAGTAAATAAATGAAAAGTTTACGCGCATAGGCGGCTTTTGATAAAGGGAGACTGTAATTATGTCGATTTTAGGCGTTGAAACCATTGACGAGACCCTTATATCTTTAAACTGTACGTTGATTATGTTCCAACAACATAATCGTACAGAATGTCAACCCGCTATATTTTTATTATTTTTTGGGAGACTTTTAAGAAAACCAACACTAACGTTTTTGCCTTATTTTATCATTGGTAAAATCTTCAAAATAATCTTTTTTTAGATGTTTATCTTAAGATTTTAAGCGTCCGTTTATTCTTGAGAGTGGTCAATGTTTTGTTTTGTTTTTTATAAATATAATACAAGTTTACACACTCTCTCATCATATTTGATATGAATTTGTACAATTGATTAATTAAATTCACAAGTAAATTGATATTAATTTGCGCTGACAATAAAATAATTTAATAAATACGTTTATATTCTCTTTACGATTGAATTTGTTCTGAAGTTCTTGTGCAGTCTATATCCTACACGTATTATATCTTGTTACTTAAACTAGTATCTGACAACGCATTTCCTAACACGTTACTGTTTCCGATCAAAAATGCATTCATTAACCAATTCATGTTATCTAACATCTGATAACACAAATCTGAACAATTAAGTGGTTGATACCACTTACAGGTAATGTGTACTCGTTGCCTTTTGCATTATAAAGCTAGCAAGAGTAAAAACTTCTAGTTTTTTAAGTTACCGCGTTAATAGCCATCAAACCCCATAGCTTGCTCTGTAATGAAATGCTGCTGTTAGTTTTGGGCAGCTTTGCATCTGTTTTGCATTAAGCAGAAAATATTTTTCTTGGAGTTTTACCAAGAATACGTTCGCGGACTTAACATGGTTATATGATGGCACTTCTATGAGGTCAAAAATGTGCATACACAACATGACACGAAACCAGTCGCGTATGTTTTCATACGTATGTTAACACTTTTATTGATTTTTTAATTTGTCTTTCTCGCCAATCCTGGACTATACATGTTGTTGTTTTTCTGTGCCGTTTCAGCTTGCGCTCTAGCTGGCCGCCACAAGGAGTGCGCGAAAGATGGAAGCTATCGTCAGCACGACGATGGCAGATATCGTCTGTACGACGATGGCAGATATCGTCAGCAGGACGATTACATGGACGGAGGCCATGCTGATTATTATTAGATACATGAATGACCATTATGTAGCAGAGAAAAGTCTGTTTATATGATTTGATACACGAAGACAGGTGTTTTGGTCTCTTGCGCATGTTCAAAATAATGCAATTGTTTATGAACATAATAAAACAAATTGATATTGTATTCTGTTTGTAATGACATGAATTGTATATGTTTTGTAATGTCATAATTAAGGACGGGAAAACACAAACGTTGTTGTAATTTTAATTAATGACATAAATTTGCGATATTTTAGTTTGATCATCAATATAAGTCATGAATGTAATTATTGTTAAAAACAAACGAAAATCGGCGTTTTAATTTATATTTGGATGGCCCAACTATATAAAATGCAAAAGTACCAAGGTGATTGGTTGCAATATTTGTTTGAACCTGCAACGTGCAACATTGGCATAAGAGATGATCTGATAATTTGTCCTTTATCCAGTATACAGGGAAAGGCAAGGTTTATTCGTATAGTAGCGTATCATATGCACCGTGTAGCATTACGACATTGCATTGAATCCAAAGCACCTCTACTGGCTCGAGTTTTACCGCAATAACAAAGATTGTGACTGGGAGGTTTGGTTTAACAGAGATCCCTACTTCTATATAAATGGCATTCACAAAGAGTTGTGAAGAACCTCTTCATAAGTTTCCATTTTAACGTTCGTGCGTTAATCTTTTTGAATACACCCTTTGAGTCGACATACAAAAAAACGGTTTGTTCATACAAACAACTCGAAACATAAATTTCCTTGGAACTAAATGAAGCCATAGTCCTTAAAATTGTATTGATTTAATTTGTAAGCGATTGAATACATCCATCAAGGTACGATACGGATTAAGGAGTGGGTATTCCTCAAACTGTAAAAATGGGTAACAAAGAAATATTAAAAAAAGTAATAGAACTAATTGAAAACAAACTAGTGTGGGGTGAAATATTACGCATAAATAATTTGCTTAACGTCCACAATTTATTAACTAGTGTCCACATTTAAACTCCTCTTTTTATCTCGGTGATACCTTATTTTAAGATATTTGCTTTTCAATCAACGTATCTTCTTCAAATGCCCATTCAGTTGTCAAATGGCATTGCATTTCTTCCCCTTCACGTTAGTTATTTCTAGTCACGGAAACAAAAAATATCGACCAGCTTACCTTGAAAAAGGACGTTAGCCACAACGTAATCAAAAGCAATAAAACGCCAATCAATGTATTGGGTAGACATGTTTTGGAAATTTGTTAACAAACATCGTATGTGGGAACACGTTTTATTTATGATTTAACAAAACTGTACTTAGTCGCGTATAGGTGAGTATTGTAATCTCCCACATGATCCCAAATATGGCTCTGACTTTGAACAAAACCACAATCGAAGAGGGCTTGCAGTTTATTAACACTAGTGGATTGTGACAAATCTGGCTAACAAAGCAAAATTTCACCATACATAATACAGACTTTAAGTTTCATATAGATATAATAAATTTTACATATATGAGCAAAACTCAAAGATACAAAAGTTGATATTCAACAAGGACTGCTGTTTTAGCTTCTATTTCCAAAAATTACAATCCTACATGATGCAATGGAAACATCCAAATTGAATTTGTTTACAGTTTTTATGCTAAGTTAAGAGGTGACTATTTACGCCACAAATGCAATAGTAATACGTTAATGATAGCTCATTTCAAAACCTCAAAATATTTCATAAGTCGGGAAATTTCCGCCTTTACTGGAATTTTGCTAAGAAGAGACTTTCTTTAAAAGAAAAATATAATAAAAGCGGAAAGTGTCGTCCATAATGAGCCTATGTGGACTGCACAGACTAATCTCGGACGACACTTTGCGCACATTCATTGAAGCACCTTTTCACAGAGCAAGGCTCATATGTATTTTAAAGGAGTTAAATATGGTTAATTCAGTATTATTTAAGCAGCTCGTTTATGTATCGAATGTATTTTACATAAGTGTGACTGTGTTGCTGAACACCATAATGCGCAACATATAATCGATAGTCGTTAATATATATGAGTTGTAAAATAGTTTCTTTGTTTCATAGTTAATAAAAGAGTTATTTCGTTTAAATAAGGCCAGTTTAAAGAAGTTAAGTTTACAACATACACTGTTTATGTGCGGTTGCCTTGTAAAATGCTCATCAATCGTAACTCCTAGTAAATTAAATTCTTTGATTTGTTCAAGGATAATGCCATTAATATTAAGTTTAAGATTGTCAGTAGAACAACGAGCTTTTGATAAAATCATTCATTTAGTTTTGTTTATATGAATTGACATGTTATAAAAGGAGTACCATGTTGCTATACTGTCTAAATCGTTTTGCAAATATTTTGAATGTTATCATCCGATACGTGTTATGTTAAATCATCTGCGTAAAGATCAGTTGTTGAGTTTTTAACGAAGAATGGGATGCCATTAATGTAAATAAGAAATAAAATAGGCCAAAGTATAGAGCCTTGTGGTACACCGGTTTTGATATATTGAAACGACGATTTTTTGAACCTATTTTTATACACTGTCTTCTATTAGAAAGATAAGATTTCATCAAAGCAAGAGCATTGTCAGAAAAATGGTACATGCTGAGTTTTTCAAGTAAAATGTCATGATCTACTAAATCGAATGCTTTCCGGAGATCCAGGAAAATTGATCCAACCATGCGACCAGAATCAATATACTGTAACCAAGAATCTACAAGGCGAATCAAGGATGTTTGACAGGAATGATTTTGGCGGAAACCAGATTGGTAACTGTGGAGTAGTTTATGCTTTTCAAGATAGATTTAAGTTGACTTGTAATGTGTCTCTCAAATATCTTCGAAATTGTTGGGAGAATAGAAATTGGTCTATAATTGTTAAGATCACTTTTATCTGCACCTTTATGTATTGGCAAAACATATGCATCTTTAAGCTGGTCAGGAAAAATTCCAGCATTTATACAATTATTAATAATAGAAGTAATCGGACATACAATGGTATCCCCACAATATTTGAGAATTTTAGCGCCAATATTGTCTATTCCGGCAGCTTTGGATATTTTGAGAGAGTCTATTATTTTCCGAACGTCAAATATCGTAATTTGAGGAATGTCAAATACATTCATTCCTATTTTTTTGNTTGTTTTTAATGGTGCGTTAACGTTAAGCGCTTCATTAATTTTATTTAGTAAATAACTAAGTGAAGTATTTGGATTTAACGTCATCATAACGTCATCTAAAATATTGTCGTGACGTCAGTTATCGTTAACTTCAAAAGAATGACTTAACGTATCCGAAACTAATAAAATAACAGAAAATTACACGGTTAGCATTTGACATGGCTTCACTAATTAAGTGGGTTATTTCTCCGATGTTGGATAAAAATGGTTCGCCTCGTCTGCTATAGAAGCGGATCCCCGGTCTAGTGGTAACACTTTGGTGCAAGAACTCAGGCTCGCAGGTTTGATCCCCCGCCCAGTCATAACCTACTTTCTGGCTGTTTTTTATGAGTCAATAAACCGAGGTGCAGTGTTTAAGGTGCTTCAATAACAATAATAATTACAGAATCTAAAGAGCATCGACCTCTGGTTGTACTTTCCTTACAAGATAAAATAAATATAATATTTTATAATGTTAATTTAAAAATATAAAAATAAACATTATTGTTTTCTAAAGCGGTTAATAGGGTTTCGAATTACGCAATTCAGTGCCATATTACGAGGATTCCATATGGAGCTTTTAAACTGTCTGAGAGAATATCCATAAACTTCTCATAAAAGTTTCCATCTCACAATAACAAGGTCGGTCAACCTACAATAATGGTGCGTGTATGTAAATGGATGTATTTGTTTCAAGATATAAATAAATTATTTTCCGAAGTAAGAGCTTAAACAATATATGATAACAATACTTAAACATATAAACAAATAATTACATACAAGAATCAGTTTGCAAAAGTGGTAAACAGAACGCTCATTTATAAATGTAAGAATGCATGAACAGAAAGATCTATCCGGTTGAATGATGTTGCTATCTCTTATTCCGTCAATTAACACCATGAATTAATCGACAACATTTACCTGACACTCGTGAAGTCCATAGGCATAAAGTAGATGCTCTGTTTTGTTCGTGCACGGTTTTCTCGAATTTAAGAGACCTTAACATAAGTTAATTAAGATAGCATAACCATAACAATATGTATAACAATATTTCATTTGGGCAACGTGCGTCCAAAAACTAGGCCACTAGGTCAAATCTTAAAAAAACTGTGTAATCATTGTATAGAGGACACATATATGACTCAATCTTGATGAAACTTAATCAGAATATTAATCTTTAAAATATCTACGCCGAATTTAAATCTTTGTTCACGTGCGTCCAAAAACTAGGTTACCTGGTCAAACCGTAGGAAAACCCTTGTTACCACTAAAAAGACCATATGTATGACGCAATCTTGATGAAACGTTGTCAGAATGTTAACCATAAGAATATGACGGCCATGTACGAATCTTGGTCAAGTGGGGTCAAAAACGAGATCATTGGGACAAGTCTTTAAAAGTAAATGTCCGTGAACTCAGTTTAGCGCTGATTCTTGTATTTTGCGGGACATGCGTATATTTTTCACGCAGGTTTTGTTTACTATTAAGAGAGCAGACTATTTAAACCTTTACGCATGGTACGTAGTAAAAATATTAGTGGAATCATCTGTTGTTTTTTTTATTAACTGATCGTTTTGTTCCAGACATACTGTTGGCCCTTGACATTAAAATCAAACGTAAATTTCGTCCGCAAACGATTTTACACGATAACAATTAATGATAAATGTTTATTTACCTAGTTATTACATTATACCAGGGATTTTCGTAACGTTATGTTTAATATTTAATGAATCGCTAGGTTACACTCACTAGTTGACGCTTAAGCCGAGTAGATTTTACTCACCATGCGCATTCATAAAACGTGCATAAATAGAACGCGGTCGGTTACATAACGTTGCGTAAATATCAATATAACAAAGTTTGTCTCATAAATCTCGACAGTCTTTTTTGCCCAAGAACAAGTTACATACACAAATGTACTTACATATAGGCCTATGTATCAACTTATTCTTCGCAGACCACTTTCTTACCCCGTGTTGTTTGAATATTTGGCTAATATCCGTACTGTCATTTAGGAAACATCGTTCTGACTCTGATTTAAGAAGCCTTCGGCAAACAAAATACAGCTTGAGCTTAGTGTTAGCTTCACAACGTATCGTCCTCGACACCCACCGAATAATAGCTCTGTATTACATGGCAAGATGACGTATTTGAGCGAATTTAACTTTCGCAAACAAAACGTAAGAAAAGAAACATACAACACCCCTCTCCTAAAAAAAGTAAAGAAACAAAATCATGCAATAACAAAACAAAAACCACAAATAGATAATATGCAAATCCTCATCGTGTGGCTTCGTAGTTTACAAGATTGTAATGCTATTTTATGTTAGGTTCACGCTGAGAAATTTTAAATATATTCTAAATTCAACTTTAAATTTTATTTTACTGCAACAGCAGCGTGTATCGAATTTTTAGTAAATGTCTATGGATTTTGTATATATATATATATATTAATTTTTATTTTATTTTTTATTTTTTATTTTTTAAATGGGTAACAAAGAAATATAAAAAAAAGTAATAGAACTAATTGAAAACAAACTATTGTGGGGCGCAAAATATTACGCATAAATAATTTGCTTTACGTCCACAATATTGGTCATATTTTGCGAAAAACAACGTGTATCGTGTCCCATTTTATATTTGTATCTTCAGCGTTCTATTTTACCAATTTCGAATATAGGATTTACAGTGGCAGAAAAAAATGTCGATACATGTATTAAGTTTCAAGTTGTGGCTAGAGACAATGTCGCAGTATACCCACTAGTGCGATCAAATGTAAACTCGTACAGGTCATTGTGTATGTTGACATTTGCATGTTTGTCTAAAAAGTGAAACTTGCGAATTTAAATTGGTTTTATCACTATTTAATGTATCAAATAAATATTCATGCAAGTAGCAGACGCATTCATACAAGATATTTGATAATGTTTCAAAGATCATAAATTGCATATGTAGTTAAATTATATGGTGATACTATGTCTCTAACTTTGGATGATGTATTACCTGTTTAAATGAAGTAGCGTAGACGTGTTGAAAATGAGATGATTCGTTATTAATTATTGCTGTGTCATTACAACTTTGCAATAAAGTATTAAAGAATCATTCAAGGCTAATTTGTCTGATTTGAATATACCTTTATTTAAACCCGCGTAATAAAACAATTTAGACTATGTTTATCTTTGACATAAAATGATAGTTCCAGCGTGTCAATTCACTTCATATTCTTAATCACCCAATCGCATGACTTTATGATGCAATGACGTCGTCGATTTGAAACATGAAATGGCCCACGTCAATTATATTACTTTGCGGATGTATCTCCTTTTTTGTAAATTATTGATTTGTTTCAAAATAGTATTATATGATTTCAGCTTTAAGAGAACGAACGAACACTATTTTATTCATTTATTTGAAAATATACACGTTCTTCATATCCTGATTCAATAAATAACAAGTTTAGTAAGCACTTGAAAACATATATTAACACATGCATTTACCCGATCGATAGTTGTAGTATATTAACACAAATATAATCAATTAATCTTTCAGTAAGTCTACCTATATATTAAACAGTAAAAATTAAGTTAATTACAAAGAAGTTTATACATAATGTTCATCCCTAAGTTGGGAATTTAACATTTTATACAAAGAAGTACGACGAAGGAACGACATTGTCATAGCATAATAATAATACTAAATAAGTAGTTATTGGAAAAAATGCACAATACTTGTTCGTCGTTTAAAAACATGGTATATTGTTTGTATAGTTACACCGATTTTATATATAGTAAGGACTTGCTTCGTAACTTAGGGTTTTACGAGGTATGGCTTTTTCAAGGAGTCGAAAATGATCAGGTATTTATTTCAAATGTTATGCAAATATTAAATGATAATTTTATATAAAACTGGAATAAGATATTGTGCTACTCAAGCAGAGCAAATTTGTATAAAAACATCGCCACTTTTAAATTTAAGGCACATTAAGATGTGTGCACAATTAATAACAATCGTATAAGTTTTTCTAAATTAAGATGTTCTCCACATAGATGGTATGTAGAAAATGGAAGATGGGCAAATCCGTCTCCCATTCCTATAGGCGAAAGAAAGTGTAATATGTGTAATATATTAGAAGATGAATTTCACTTTGTTTTATAGTGTAGGATGCATTCAGAATTAAGATCGCAGTATATAACATGTTATTACAGACACCGACCTAAGATGCACACATGGTTGGAATTACTAACAACTGAAAATAAAACGAATCTACACACACTATGCTGATAAATAAACAATCATTTAAGCAAGGGATAGAAATACATATGTTCCGTGTTGACCTATGTATGTGTTAAACGGTCGCTTGAAATTTACCGTCAAAACTGTATTTGAATGTTGTTATTATTGTTGTTTTATCTTTAGACTACCGCATAGACACAAAGTACTTGTTCATTCCAGGAAACGGATTCGAGAGCGTTTCAATAAGCCAAATAAATAGGTTTAAACTAAACTAAATGTTTTATTACTTTGTGTAAATAAATTCATTAAATATTTGCTTTGTAAACACTAAATGCTTACTATGTCCACTTGAGCGTTTGGCCTTCTGGATGTATTGTTTAATAAACTGTATTTATTATGTGTGTGTGAATTTGCATTATAATGATAAACATGCCGTAAATCTGTGCTTTCTTTTTGTTTTCGCTATCCTCTGTTGAAGTCTTGGTTAAAGACTTTGCATGTTTTTTAAATGAAACACAAAACAATCGGATGTGATTAACCATTTTGATTGATGGTATTAACTCTAAATTAAGCGCCGTGCATGACCGAAACAACGTAACTTGGTCAAGTGACCTATGATGTAGAAAGTTACTAGGGGAAGAGGTCAACAACTTTAGCATACTGAAAACTAACTCACAATTATTATGCCCCCTATATGTGAACAATGGTCGTACATACAGTTCCAGAATTGTGACGCCTATATAAGGCGCTTAAACCAGTCAATCGGGGCCAGTCAGCCTGCCAGTAATAAGTGTCGTTACGCGCCAAACCTGAGTCTACCAGACATAGAACGTCGCAAGTATAGATCACTTACGTCAAGATTGTCGGAAAGATTTGGTAGCAGCAGCAAACACCAGTGTCTATGGTTTAGTAAACTGGAGAATCGCCGCCGCGCAAAAGGGAATCTATTGCTTCCCTCGCTGAAGTTTACGACAGCTTTCACAAAAAGCATATTCGGACCTCGACCATCGTTCCCAAGAGAAATTAGCCCTCAATCAATTATATAAGTTATAGTCCTTCAGCCAAGTACCCAAAATTGAGGTGGGGTGTACCAGTAAGGGAGGGGGGCAAAACTACACCTATATATCTTGGAAGATGCATGCCAGTAGCATATGAAAATGATTGATAACAGTCTGGTACTGGCAGCTTTCGGTATTTTTTTCTCCTTTGAAGATGGGGCATCAATTAGCTTAATTTTTATAAATTGTCTGGGAGAAATTGAACCGCAAATTGCATGCAGTATTTGTGTAGGGTCAATATATGAAAACAAATACCTTCAACCAACAAAAAATTGCTACAAAAAGGTATTTTAACTGAACCTGGTAAAACATATCAAAAGTTTACCACAATCGGACCTTCGGAAAGTTTTTGTTTCAAGATGGCCGCCAAGATGGCCGCCAATACCTACTATACTAATGTAGGTAACTATGTAACTAAACAATCAACAATTTGATAAATTTGGTGTTTATTCCTAGGTTTCAAGGGGCAAAGAACACATAAAGATCATCAGACATTGTTTAAGTGTACAATAGTACACACAAATCCAACATGGCGTCGAAAATGGCCGCCAAGATGGCCGCCAAAACCTATAAATGATCATAACTATGTAAATATCCACTCAAATTTGATTATTTTGGTGGCTATATATGGGTTTCAAGGGGCAAAGAACACATTTAGATCATCATACATTGTACAAGTTTATTATATTACACCCAAATCCAAAATGGCGTCCAAAATGGCCGCCAAGATATCCACCAAAACCTATAAATGA
>VMBQ01002951.1:18863-62324 GCA_007657795.1 Dreissena rostriformis
AGTCCAACTTGTCTGACACAGGCTAGTCCAACTTGTCTGACACAGGCTAGTCCAACTTGTCTGACACAGGCTTGTCTAACTTGTCTGACATAGGCTAGTCCAACGTGTCAGCATTTTCACCAAAGTATTGAAAATCGCTGCGAACGTCACAATTAACATCGTATTCCACTGTTATTATCGAGCTTCCTAATAATTAAAAAATGTATTCGGCATTTGCCAATTGTTGTTGATTTTTCCCATATTTCAATGATAATCAGCGAGGTATGCCGATTGAAAAAATTTAGCTAACTCAATCGGACTCTCTCGGTCTTTTAGGTAGGTCGCCATTTTGATTTTTTTTTTAACATGGTATGATAACTTAGACGAGCTGCTGAAGCAGCATCGTCAAAAAGATCATGAGCACATTTGTTATTAAAACGGACACTAGGCTGAGTCGTTGCTACGATACAATATCAGTTGAGACGGATTCGTCCAGTTGCCTGGAATCACTATTATTGACGTTTTATTTATTTCACATTATGCAAATGTACGCAGTTAAAAACAATTGGTAAAAACATGCCGTGGAATGAAAAAGTTGAAACATATAAGTGTTTAATAAATATCCTTATTGTGACCATCTCTTAATATTTTGTAGATACTAAAGCAGATTTGTTGTGTTTTAAACATTGTTAAAATTCATCAATATGAACAAAATCGATGCTACGCATCATTATAAAGATTTAATGCACACATTTTAATTTAAATCTGATAATTAAATAACTAACAAAGCTTTTGATGATTAATCTCACATTGACATTTATTTTACATATCAACAGCAAGTAGTCATATGATTGTGTTAGCCATATGTATTGTTAGCGACGCCGCTTGTAAAAAGTTCTTCAGAAATCAATGGAACAGTCTTAATTATTGTTCTTGATGTATTTTATTAGTAATAAATGTTGTAAATTGAAAGGCAGTTAGTTTCCTTTTATTTGTAACACGTCTGTTTTCGATTTTATCTCTAGAACAAATTATACATGGCTTTAATAATGTTCTTCGTTTTTACAATCACTGTCACGATCCTATTGTCCAGAGAAAAGGTGCAACGAATGGTGTTGGATTCAAAGCTAGTTAATAAGTATGTTTGCATGTTGGTATCGTTTGATTAAACATGTACACGCATTGCTGTAATGTATATTACTTTGATGTTCTCGGAAAATCTTTAACACATCTGGCATACACAATTTTGTAGCAATTTGAATATTTTTTGAGAGAATATTTCAACTTGTTAATACTCATACTTGTATTTGAAAGTTTATGAAATGGTCTCAAAATCAAAAGTCAAGTGTGATGGTTTTCAACATACCAGCCATGTGTGTGACGATTTGGTTAAATCTGAAGATATTATAATAGTTTATAAAACATATTCGAATTGCATCATTTACTGAGAAGAAATTAAATACCTGCATACATAGTAATTATGATATATATTATTCATGCTAAATTGTATATAGTGAAGCTCGATAATAAAATGGGTAATTCACCGTTTCAAGCAGTGAAAAATAACAGTGAACATTTGCAAAGTGTTTCAGTGTGTATTATTCCTAATTCCAAAATTAAAACAGTAAATAGAACGAATAGCCAACGATGCCGAACTTAACAATCTGAAATAACGTCATTATTGCGTTATTATGGCGCACAACTATACAGTTGAACCCTTTTTACATTAACCAAACGATGAAAAAGCCTAAACTAAAAAAGCATTTGTTTAGTTCAGTCAATTGTCGATGCACTATCATTGAACATAAATATGTTCACGAGTGACTGTGTCGCTAACGAAAATATTGATATATCTGATCGCTCGTGAAGTAAAATGTATAAACCACCGGAACTAAGATTTATCAAAGGTCAAACATAAAAATTCATGCGATTCATGTGACGTTTATAAATTTCAATCTGTCATTGGAAATTAACTTTGGAAATGGAATAATCTAGATTGTAGCTAAGTAGCTGTAAAAAAACTTTTGAATTCGCGTAAAATAACTTAACTTACCTTTGGTTTCAACATTTTCATTCTTTTCCTTAAAACTGCATTATGGAATGTCAATGATTTGGAACTTATGAAGCGAAACAATTCATAAAAGCTTATTTATTATTCTATAATAAGGGACAGCCATATGTTATTTCTGATTAATTATGAACCATGTACTTTTAATGTTTCCGTATCTTCCTTCTGCCATGAAAAAAAGTCTCGTAAAAGATGCAGTTTGAAATGCCGTTTACAATTTTTAAAAAGTAGTGGATAATGATAAGAATTTCCCTCCTGATAGAGAAGCCGATGCTTCATTATTTTGTTATAGTAATCAAACACGTTAAATTAATGATGACTGTTTTGCATTAATGTTGGCTCCGAACACATTACAAAAAAGATTGGACCGTTTCGTAATTGTTAATTAAAAACATCAAAGCACACATCGCTTAATCATAACGCATAACATAATATTTTACCGCTTATTAGAAAACATCAATCCCTCTGTTTACAGGTGTAGCTGTTGGTCCCGCTTTTACCCGGGAAATAGCGTTTATTCTTTGCGTTTATCGACATATACTGGCACATAGGATAGTGGTATATTTAATTACTACATATAGTACATGTTACACAATATAACTAAACTATTTTGTGAAGGGTTAAAATGAAAACATTCATGACTGAGAACGTATTAAAGACATTTTACATATGCACTCTATCCTCTCGAAACTGATTTTGTCCATCAGCTTTGATTAAATTGTCACCGAATTGACACACATTTGATCAAATCATCGTTTGTTGTCAATCAGGGACCTTAAGACAATACATCAACGACAATTAGCTAAACAAATTAACAAATCTTATAATCGGATTGGATCGTTGGAGTACGACGAATATTCCAAATATTTCTAGAAGTAGTGGTAATCCGAGTCTCCTCTTTTGACATATTTAAAATGTTGTTGAACCAAAAACTTAGTAAAACGTGATTCTGAAATCGCTTAAGGTCTGGCATAATGAATTTAGTACCGTTATGTATGATATCGTCAATATTAAATGAGATGCTTGTATCGCAATTCTAACAGAAATGCAAACTCGTAAAACAATTTACAAACAGCAAACGAAAACAAATAACAACTCCTTCAAATAGTTTTTTCTCATTAAGTAACTATCTAGATTTTAACATATTCTTTTTATTTACGGTTGACCTTTTTTAAACGTGTCAATGAAGTATTTTTAATAATTATTGTGCGAACTTCTCTAATCATAATGTCGTGTAAATTTACTGAATTTCCAAGCAATCTCAAGCAAGTATTAAATACACATTAATTGTAATACATAAATTTATAATGCTATGTTGTTCTACTTTTAGCAAGTGATAGACAGTATCTGCATTATTCTGACATCATGATGTAATCTTTTTCCAGTCCGATACCAAATCGATGCGGGTATGTTATCGTCAGTAAAGAAGAATATTCTTCCATGTAAACGATTCAACCAATTTGCTTTCAAGTCTGTCCGACCACCCACAGACAATCTTAGTAAGCTCTGTCTAGGACATGGCTTGTTGCAGATAATATGGTAATACCATATGTCCCCGTATATCATAATCGTGCGTCGGATCGGCGAGTACAATCAGAATCAATAGAAGACTAATTTCAGTTGTTTGCGCGTTATTCGGTCCGTACAGATTTGTGTGTATCTTTTATTTGAATGTTATAAAATGTTATCATAACGAAATGCAATACCTTTATCTAAAATGTCATTTAATTGCAATACATTCATTCCGACGTGAAATTAAAATTAATTGAATAACACAATTATAGTTCAGTGGTTTTAATCAACAATCGTTATAAAAAAAATATCGCGAAATTACTTTACCGTAAGCTATAATTGACTGAAACAATTCTCAAAGCATCAACAAAAAGGCAATTGCAGTTGATATTTCTTCAATAACATATGCTTGTTGTTATGATTGCAATTTGAATAAAATATTTACATGTTTACATGTCGCCGTGGCGTAGTGGATATGGTGTCCGCCTAGCGATTGGGAGGTCACGGGTTCGAACCCCACTGGGATCGTTCCCTCAATCTCCCCCAAAGATACCAAGTACTGGTTCTAGTCCCAGGAAACGGACTCGAGAGCGTTTCTATAAGCCTAAGGCTTTCGATGCAATCGAGCGAAAATAAATAGGTTTAAACTAATAAAAGACCGTATTATTGTATAACATTATAAAAACTCATACTTCTCATATACTTTTATTATAAAATAATAATGAGTAATGAATCGTGTACACTGTTAACAGCCGTTACATTTAACTAACTTAACTAACTTAATGTTAAAATTAAATCAGCAAGAAATGCACTGTACAAGCCGTTACCACAGCACGTTTTTCACCACATTTGATTGCAGCAATATGACATCTCTGTCTGGATGCAGGCTTATAAGAATACTAAAATTCCACAGACGTTATCAGAACAGAAATTATTGCAAGAATACGTTATTAACTCTTTTAATAAAATTCTTTTTTTCTTGTTACAGCCTTATTTTATGTCCGAATATGTTTATGTTTATGAGATTTTTAAATGATACTTATTTCAAGTCGACAGAAATGTTCTTCGCTGCAACTGTCTGCAAATACTGAACACAATTAAATATTGACGAATGCTGGTAAATGGTTCTCCACCTTTGACCATTTTTATTATTTTTGCATGAATTGTTTCAGAAACACTCATCATTCATTTAAGTATAACTCACGCGCAGTTGTGACGTTTTGGCCGAATAGGACAATATGCGAGAAAGTGCGTATCAAATGTGAAGAGGATCAACACTTTTCAGAAGCAAATTGGACAGGTTACCCCGATGTGCTACTTTATGGATTACCAAGACGAGGAAAAAGGCATCGGGTTGGAGTCCATAGACCGTACAATAAATGGACGTTATTGTCAAAAAAATTAAAGTCAATTTTGTCAGAAATATGAATATATTTTTGTAAACATACTAACTTGAATTTGAATGCACATTTCGAAATTTTCTTACGACGACAAGTTTCTTGCAATTATAATTGTAATTATTTGAATTAAAATGAAATAGTTTATGCTTCGTGAAAATTTGCCTATAAGTACAAACCTTGTATAACCTATCGTTAACAAATGTGCTGTTCACTAGTATTGCAAATATATATTAATATTTGTGTGTATTTTGTTTTGAAATATTTGACTCATGGTGCTTATTATTGCGAGATGGCATCAGGGAAACTCACATTTAAATGTTTGTGTATATATGTGTTGTAAGTTTATTGAGCAAACAATCAAACTCCATCAGGAGAGAAATTCTTATCTGCAAGAATTCAACACAAACTAGCATTCTCTATATACGTCACATCCGGTCAAATGGTGGAGGTTTGATTTCAAACGGTGAAGAAAATTTAATAAAATTCTGCGTCAAAAGAGTATATTGGAAAGGTCATGGCAACAGGGGACAGCAGCGACCTAGCGTGGGATGCTCGATCCAGATCCGTAAACGCGGAGAAAACAACTTTCGCAGTGCAAACGCAAAACCGGTTTGTTATATCCAGTGGGTGGGGAAATGGACAGGAAGATCGGGACTACGAACGGAAAAAAGTATGTAGCGATGGGAGTATGGGAGATGAACCCGATTGCGAAACACAAACACAACGCTTTGTTAACCTTACTACCGACGAAAAAATATTATGTTTATTCGAAGCAATCAATCGGAACTCCGAAAAAAAATGACAAGACTAACACTATAAATAGCCAGTGCTTAGAACAAGTCACACAAGTAATCAGTCGTGTAGAACAAAATGAACAAAACATCGATATCTATTTTCAGAAAACATACAATATACCACCTGTAGGGACCTTATTCAAACATTTGTACAGAACAAACTATATATTGACCCCCAATGAAATGTGCATCGAAAGAGCACACCGTCTTGGTACTACCAGAAACACACCAGTGAAATACAGAAATGACCCCAAACGCCCAATAATTGTGCGATTTCGTGATTATTACGACACAGAAACAATCGTAGAACATGCGTACCAACTAAGGGGAACCAATTTCCGAATCGACAGAGATTATCCGATAGAAAAAGTCGAAGCCAGGAAACACCTAAACCAAATATAAGAAACGAAGACAGCTCGTGTAAACCGAGAAAAAAATCAAATAAGATATCCCGCGAAACTATTCATAAACGGACGACCCATAAAAGACATGTTTCCGGAGTGGTACGAACTCCTTCGAGAAAGCAGGACAACGGGTTTCAAAAAATTTAACAATACAAGCACCTTAAGCTGCCCACCCCGCAAAATGCTCAAACAGAACCCACTACTGCAGCGACATATATACATCACCAAAGTCCGAGAAGAGAACAAAACGCGCAAATCACACCATAAATCACAACATTAAAAACTTAGAAACGGAAGGTTTTTCACGAAACACAGTCGGAGAAAACTATGTGCCACGCCAACTCGACAGACAAACTACATAATCGAGAGCAATTACACGAATTGGCAGCCGAACCACCGCAAAGGGAACGAAAACCAGAGAATCGGTTCAAACAACCCCAAGAAACAACACAACATATACGCACGGCATCGGCATCTAGAGGACGAACGACCACAAAATCCAAAAACGTAAATGCACTCTCACATGTTCTCAATAACACAATGAAAAACAAAACTACACAAGGACCGACGACGCCACGTGCAACGCAAAGAAACCGCTCCGCTTCTATAAATAGGAACACGGGGAACCTAAACTCAATACACCACCCAAAAATGTAAACAATAAGAATCCAATAAACACACCAAATGCAGGGACAGACCAGAACACCCACGCACAGCACAATAGGAAATACAGGAGAAAAATGGACTCGATTTCTGGGTTTGGAATATTCAAGGATTAATTGGCAGAAAATTTGACAAATTAAACAACAGTGAAGAAGTGCAATCATTATTTTTGAATAAAGACATAATTTTGCTAACAGAAACATGGTTGAACAAACTCAACAATTGCACAGTGGATGGCTTTTCACATTTGTTATTGAACAGAACAAACAAGCATAAAAATGCAAAAAGAGACAGTGGTGGACTTATTATATATGTTAGAAATAATCTAAAACAATATGAGGAATTGCTCAAATATAAAATTGATAGAATAATTTGGTTCTGAAAATGATGTATTTGTATGTCGTACTCGTCAATCGGTGAAATTGCATCTTAAGTGTAGGAAACATAACCTATTGACTGAATATATCAGGTAACTTTTTAAACAAAAGAACTACTCACCCAATGCTAAACATTGCGTGAACATGTCCATGCTTGATTTGCTCATGCAATATGGACCGACCTCTGGCATCTACAAGAAGTATTGCAATCGATACATTTTTGCAAAAACTAAGAACACGCGATACATATCATTTGAAAAGCCTACTTCTTGTCTGAAAGATAAAGCTAGAATAATCATAAACTTAAAACATGGATACAAATCCAAAATGTAAAAACGTCTTCGAATGGTACCATATTCAAACCACTTTATTTCCGGAACACGGCAGCTGACCCCAACGTTTTACCGATGTTAACGTTTCAGTACACAAACACACGTGTGGGATGTTTTCTAATGCAAATGTAATTTGGATCAAAACGTATGTTTAGAGTTGATTATTTATTGTTGTACTCGCATGCATACACCAATCGTAATTTACCATCTAAAGCTCTTGTAAAAAGTGAAATTTTAAATTTTAAACGCAGTTAAAGCGGTTTCCTTTATAACATTACACAAATTGCCAAATGAAAATGTGTATTGAAGTGTTGTACTCATTCCAAAGTTCCGGAACAAGACAGGTGTCCCATAATTTTTAAGACTGGTTTAGGTTTAGTATGCATTGACGCAAGTCTCATGTTCGAAAGAGATAAATAAAAAATACTTTAAATAACGATATGGTCTGCCCTACATGTTAAGCAATCGTCTTCAAAATTGTCACATTCAAAACGAAGTTATTGTTTGATCCGTGTTGGTTTAAAGACGATCCTTACCTAAGTAAGTAGTCGAACTATCATCGTCAATTTCAATCTGGCTTTAGTACCAGGTATTGTTAAAGAGTGTATAAGAATTAGGATCGAACAACTACATGAGTTGTTCGTAATATAAAATGTTAGAAATGATAAATCATAAGAAAATAAAACGGCGCATGAACAAAATAACAAGCTATAATTTGTGTTAAGTTTGCATGCATTTGTTTAGAGGATTACATATTGTGTTATTAATTGTGTACGCAAGGATGTAATCACGTTGTAACTTAAAACTTTATTAAATTACTTACGGCTCTTTTGCCACATATGCTTGATGTGTTGATGACACAACCTGAAAAAAACACGAATACCATTAATTACTTCCATCTGCATTTAAACAAGTCGGATGTGTATTCTTTGTATACTATTTAGTGCAGTTTGCGGTTTGCGATTCACGTGGACTGCGTGTACTGTTTCGACCGTTTTACATGCACAACAAGTATAAACTATAAGCATCCACTTGTCCTTCATTGAAACAAAAGTGTCTAGTGCAGCAGTAAGTTAATGTTTATTTTGCATGATTAGCCTTTGTCTTGATTAAAAAAGGCAGCACCAGTTGCGTTAGAAAAACGTGGCACTTCGTGTTGGTGTCGAAGAGTTTATCATACTCTTCCTCGGTAATATTGGTGATATACTTGAAGATATGCATGTCCGCGTTGTTTACCTGTAAGTATATGGCATGTATTGAGGACAGAAGTACAACATATATCGCCAAATGCGGAAGCGATACACGTGGCATCTGATTTATGTGTAAAACAGACAAGCAATGTATGCAGCAAGAACGACATGAAACACGCGTCAATATGAAGACAGAAAAAAACGATACCGCGGAAAACCATAAACAAACGCAAGCGCTTAAACAGTATGCTCGTGTAACACAATGCTTGCATATAATCGTTTAAACTTACTAAAAGCACTCACCAAAACATGTATTTCTCCGAATGCCTCAAGCGTTCTCTCCACAATTGTTTTGCGGTCGCTTGCGACTGTTATGTCACCCGGGATAAAAAAATACCTATAGAGCAAAGATTATTCTAATACATGTCGGATGTTAGCATATTATTTAAGATGCTCGTCGAAAACTAGTTTAATTCGTTTTTTACCGGGCAATATTCGCTGAGAGCGAATATATTTCCAAATGAACAATGTATAAGGAATAAATAGTTGGCACATCTACTACAGTATTAAACTTGATGTTGAAATATGTATATGAACCATTTAATAAACTTACGCCAATAACAGTTTATTGTATAGGTCATCTTTCCATTGCCGTAGTACTTTCAATGGGTAGTTTCATATTAGTTGGATATTATACATTATGGTCCTATAATAAACTCCTGTTGAAATTTTTAATTCTGGAAAGAATAAAGCTTGTGGACTTTAAATATTTTAATATAATAATTAAATATTTGCATAGCTGCTGTTTTTAAATAACAAGTGCATACTTTAGAACATTTTTTCACAAGAAGCATTAACAATCTCGAAAAATGTGTGTTTAACAATCAAGAGAATATAACTGGCGAAAGCAGTGAACATAGTATGTACTTTATGTTTCCAATTTAGAATAAAAAAACTTACGTTTTTCTTGCACAACATAATATGACACTTGTCCCTTCAAATTACATCTACTCCATCCGATAATGCATATCCTGGTCGACATCCAATTTCACGGCTCAGTGCAAATAAATGCATTGGTAATACAAACACTTTGCAAAATTACTTCTCATATACAAAGGTATGTGATCACCGTATGAAATACAACGCATGCCATACACATTATGTTTTTACCTCTGTTCATGGGAAACTGTGTTAGGCCTATATTAACTAAAAATACTTAACACAAATATGCAATTAAGGATGATAAGGATTAATGGTATTTCATTTTGAGTTTACGAATAACCTATTCGCAAAACATACACCTGCACACTTTACCTAAAATGGTGTTTCGATTAACCTCCACTTACATTGTCCTCTTATTATCCTTTCTCCTTGCAAGCCCCTGCGACCCGCTGTAGATTCTCAACGCTCCTTCCGGTCAGCGACAGGCCAGATGAATGGCCACACCCTTACCGATTCCACTGCTCGCCCCTACAGCGTTTGTATAGTATATGTTTATCGAGTGCATCATATGGCCGTCGCCTCTAAAAGACTTTAGAGTTGGGCTACGGGGAGTAGTGAGGCACGTCCCGTTTCACGTTTTTAATACCCGATGTGAAGCACCTAATACACTGCACCTCGGTTTAATGTATCATAGCAAAAAAAAGTAGGTTATGACTGATCGAGGGATCAGACCTGCGAGCTTGAGTTCTGGCACCATAGCGTTACCGCTAGACCGCTAGACCGGGGATCCGCTCCTATAGCAGACGAGGCGAATCATTGTTATCTTACCTCGTAAAGAAAACTCACCTTTTATTAGTTAAGCCATGTCAAACGCTGACCGTGTAATTTGCTATTATTTTATTAGTTTCGTATACGATAAGTCATTCTTTTGAAGTAAACGATAACGGACGTCACGAAAATATTTTAGACGACGTCATTAAATATAATAAGGGCATATCAAGTACAGTTATTGTTAAATGCAGAAAAAAAGAATGGTTACTCGGTAAACTAAATTCAAACTACGCCGTCTTGCCCAAAGTCAATGTAATGACAGTATACCACAATATACGCGGTCAGTATAAAGCCATGTAACTAATATTTTAACAAGACATTAACTCGTATAAATAAATATATTCAATTGAGAAAGAATATCAGTTTATATGTATACTCCCATAATACACGATTTATCATATGACTTCGTACATCCTATATCACAAGACGTAAACAAGTTTTGTTTTTTCCACTAACTCGACCGAGCGTAATTTTTATGCCGACCCTAAACTTGTTTGGTTTTTCAGGTTGGGGTTTTTTAATAATGTTTGCTAAATTCGATATTATTTTCTCTAAATAAACTATTAAGATTGTGATAATTTTTGCTACATTCAACCATTTTATCTTAATTTACTTTTAATTTTCTAAAAATAATTACTTGCAAAGAATGTTGCATAGAGATTAGGCGATTTATGACTGTCATTGCATAATCTTAACAGTATATAAGTTCAGATTAGTAAAAAAAATGACGAAAATAAAATAATAGCCGACCTATCTACCTATCTTTGCGAGTTACGTTCAATAATAGCAAGGTCATTTTTTTAATAATATCAATGCTTACTATGCGACGTCACTTGTTGCATCCCCGATACTAAGAAAGACTCGGACAGGGTGTTTGAAATAATGTCCCTAAGACATTTGGATGTAATTAATGTTAACAACATTAAACTTATGCATAATTTATCTGCTGTGTCAAAACAAATGATTATATCCTATTTTGAAATTACTTTTTTTATCTTTTCAACTTTGTGTTCTTGCCTCCTGAATGTAGACCACTAGTCTAGATCTACGATCTAGATCTAATGTTATTGTTTTTGGTGTAAATGTCAGTTTAAATTTCGAAACCTTTGTACTTATTTCGAAAATAATACTAATAACGCGAGGTAGTAAAAGATATATTGTTTAAAGATAATCGTTGAGCAAAGTTTCACAGTTTTTGTCCAAAAATATAGCAATTCAGATCACTCACCAGAAACTAAACAACTTTTCCCTGCAGAGAACTCATCACGTCTCTATGTCCTCAAATACAGCCCAGTTATAAAAGAAACGCGATACCCTGTGTTAAACCTTTAATAAAACATGGGTATACTTACAGCGATAACTAGGTCAAATTACAGATAATGTAGCTACCCTCCATATTCGTCGATGAATGGAGGCTGAATTTATAACATAGGTATGCAAAATGGAACCGTGTATGCTATTGCATAATATTGTAAACGGGGAAAATACGTGTTCTAGGAAATGGTACATTTTAATGTGGTCACAAATGTGTGACGTACAAGGCTGTTCAAAGGCCACGACCGCATACTGTTTACCGTGTATTTGTTTAACAATCGCCTTATTGTTAAACATGTGAACCGTCAACTGTGCTTACACCAATTATATGTAAATTTAGGCTGACTCAGTAAAATAAAATTCCTTTGTTATAAGAGTACACGAACAACTATCAAAATGATATCTTGGCATTTCCTGACTAATGAACTATTTTGAGGTATTGATTTGAGCTATCATAAACTTATTAATATTGCATTTGTGGCGGCAGAAGTCACCACTAAACTCAGAGCGTAAAAATGTATTTTTTTAATGTAAAATTTGGATGTTTCTATTGGATCATGATGGTTTGTAATTTTGGGAAACAAAAACTATAACAACATTAAATTAGGACGGTCCGTGTTGATTTTCAACCTTGTATCTTTGATTTTAGTTCATCTATGTCGAATATATACTAACTATGTGATTAACTGAACGTCTTTATTATATTCAATTTAAAATTTTGCTTGGTAAGTCAGATTTCTCACAATTCACTAGTGTTTCTAAACTGAAGCCCTCTTCGATTGTGGTTTTATTTAAAGCCAGAGCCAGATTTGGGATCATGCGAGAATGGAAAGTTTTGTTAAATCATAAATAAAACGTTGTCCCACATACGATGTTTGTTAACAGATTTATAAACCTGTCTACCCAATACATGGATTGGATTATACTTGCTTTTGTTTACGTTGTTGCTAACGTTCTTTTTTCAAGGTCAGATGATCGAAAGGTTTTGTTTCCGTGGCTAGAAATAAATAGCGTAAAAGGGCAGCAATACGATCCCATCGGACAACTGATTGGGCATTTAATGATACGTTAATTGAAAATCAAATCACTTAAAGTAAGGTATCACCGAGATTATTTAAAAAATGAATAAAAATGTGAACACTAATTAATACATTTAATAAATTTTGTATGTTGAGCAAATTATTTATGTTAAGAGTTTTTTTTTGTATGAACAAACCGTTTCTTTGTATGTCAACACAAAGAGTCTATCCACAATGAATAATGCACGGGCGTTGACATGGAGACATGAATGCCATGAATATGGAAGCAGGGATCTCTGTATATCTAGACCACCCAGTTACAACTTTTTTAGTGTGGGAACACTCCTGCCAGTAGAGGTGCTTTTGATTCAATGCTATGCAATTATGGTATACGGTGCGCATAATAGGCTACTAATCGGATAAACCTTGCCTCTTCTGGTTGACTGGAGAAAGGACAAATTATGTCCATGTTGCACGTAGCGGGTTCAAACAATATTGCAACCATTCAGCTTGGTCCTTTCGCATTTATATGGTTGTGTCATCTAAATATTAATTATAACGCCGATTTTCTTTTTTTTTAACAATAATTACAATCATGACTTATATTGATGATAAAGATGTCAAATTTACATCATAAATACAAATTACAACAACTTGTGTTGTTGTTTTTTTGCCGTTTTAAAACTTAACATTACAAAAGATATAAAATTTCAGTGATCACTAACACAAATACAATGTCAATTTGTTTTATTACGGTCATAACAAATTGCATAATTTTGAACAAGCGCAAGAGACCAAAACACCAGTCTTTGTGTATCAAAACATATGAAGAGACTGACACATGATGGTCATTTAGGTCTCTAATAATATTGATCAGCATGGCCTCCGCCCATGTAGTCGTCGTATTGGCGGTAGCTGCCATCTTTCGCGCACTCCCTGTGGCGGCCAGCTAGAGCGCACGCTGAAACGGTAAAAAAAACAACAACATTGATAGTCCAGGATTCGCGAGAAAATACAAACGAATAGATTAAAGTGTTCACATACATATGAAAACATATATGACTTGTCATCTTTTGGTATGTACATTTTCTGCGGCATAGAAGTACCGTCATATAACCATGTTAAGTCGGCGAAAACATTCTTGGTAAAACTTCATGAAAAATATGTTCTGGTTAATGCAATCCAGGTCCAAAGCTGCCCAAAGCTTAAAGCAGATTTGCATTACAAAAAAAGGTTACATAGGGGATAATCACGTGATAGTCAAGATGGCTACGTCCATGCCGAAACAGGTATTTTTCGCCGTTTTATACCCGTTATTACTTGTATTAATTTTTAAAATGCCGCTCGCTTCTCAGTCACATCAGCAAGAACGTTACTAGCGTTTATGTCGTATTAATATTCGCTCTTTATCTCGATTTTACTCGCTGCGAAATTTCTTAGCGATGACCTCATTACAGCTCCACTAAGAAAATTTGCAGCGAGTAAAGTCGAGATATAAAGCGAATTTTAATACGAAATAAACGCTAACCACTTTCTTACTGATATGGCAGGAAAGTGAGCGTCATTTAAAAATTAAACAAAAGTACTCAAGGCTATAAAACGGCAAAAAAATACCTGTCTCAGCATGGACGTCGCCATCTTGACTATCACGTGATTACCCCCTCTGAGATTATGAGGTATTATGAATATTAACGCGGTAACTTAAAACGCTAGAAGTTTTTACTCTTGCAATATAATGCAAAAGGCAACGAGTACAAATTACCGGTAAGGGGTATCAAACAATTAATTGTTAAGATTTGCGTTATCAGATGTAAGATAACATGAATTGGTTAATGAATGCATTTTTATCGGAAACAGTAACGTGTTAGGAATTGCATTGTCGAATACTAGTTAAAGTAACAAGATATAACACGTGTGGGATAGTCACTGCACAAGAACTTCAGGACAAATTCAATTGTAAAGAGAAAATAAACGTACTCATTAAATTATGTAATTTTCAGCGCATATTAATAGCAATTTACTTGTGAATTGTATGAATCAATTGTACAAATTCATCTCTAACAGGCCCGTACGAAGGCCATGGGCCCAGGGGCCCGGGGCCCCCAGCTGGCTGTCGAGTTATGATTATTATTTTTTTAATAATGGGCCCACTGCAATTTTTTTCTCTCATGAAAGGGCCCACAGTATACTTTCCCTAAATACAGGAGAGCAGATGTGTTTGATTGTCCCTAATAAACAAGGGGATAAGCGCTCGCCAGTTAAGATAAGCCCCTAGGCAACGTTTTCTTATCGCCTTGTACACACATCACCGATCAGTCCCCATTGTGATCCTGAATGCATCATCTATCGATGGTTAATGTAACACGTCTTTTGATTGGTCAAGGAAAGAGAAGAAGCGAATGGAAGAAACTGATACAGGAGGTTGTTGGTTATGGTCTGATAATTGCTGACACAGATTTTTTTCCTTATCTAAATTGAGACCCGCCGAATATCGGCCCTTTCCCCTGGACGTATTTTTCCCCTCTGACAGAAATTTTCGCCAAAACAATGAGATCTAAAAAAAGCTCTTTTTTTAAACCTTTTATTGGGAATTTTTAGGTCCCCCAAAAAACATTGGGAAAATATATACTTTTTTTACGTTGGGAATGGGGCCTTATACCGGCCCCGAATTTGAATGAAAAACAAAACACTGACAAAGGTATTAAAACTGAGTATTTATAATTTTTGAAAGGAAATCTCTGAAAAGACACCGAAAAGATAGTTAACAAGTTTGTTGTAAAGAAATGCGGGTCATGAATTTGCCAAGCAACAGAATTCAGTACATGTATTTCAAATAATTGAGTTCCGAGTGTTAAATGATTTGTTCTTGAGATATGTAAACCTATTAATTGTTCATTGGTTGAAAATAAGTAAAATTTAAACAACAAATCGATCTAACTGTATAAGTTAACCTGATCCAGTGTAGCAAAATTTGCATAATTAGATTATATGTTGCCTTGAATTTGTTTTAAATCAGTAAAATATGTAAAATTGATTATTAAAGACTTTCCTTATTTCTTCCCAAAATCAGGCGTTTCACGCGAATTTTTTTCCTCGCAAAAAAAGACAAGGCCCTTTCCCCTAAATCAGATTGAAAAAAACCGTGACGTTAATAATTTGTGAAAAACAAATACGGTTGGAAGCAATTAGAGAGGTGATATAAATAATCGTCATAAACCGGCAAGTTTCTGAAATCTAAAGCTTATAACATTGGCTTTATACTTCAGAAAGGCGCTGATTTACTTGTTACATACCATAAATTTATATCACAAAATAAAGTTTTTATATGCATAAAAATTCACCTCGCTAAGTGCCAAATTAAACAATAAATAAAAAATTGGGAGTGGAGACCCTCCCACACCCTTCCCGGTTGCCCCCCCCCCCAGTCAACAAATCCTGCGTACGGCCCTGTCAAATATGATGAAAGTGTGTTTAAAATTGTATTATATTTATAAAAAAAACATTGACCACTCTCAACAATAAACGGACGCTTAAAATCTTAAGATAAACATCTAAAAATAGATTATTTTGTATAATTTTACCAATGATAAAATAAGGCAAAAACTTTAGTGTTGGTTTTCAAAAAAAAAAAATGAAATATAGTGGGTTGATATTCTCGACGATTTTGTTGCTGGAACATATTCAACGTACAGTTTAAAGATATAAGGGACTCGTAAATGGTTTGAACGCCTCAAATGAAAACAATTACAGTCTCCCTTTATCACAAGACGCCTATGCGCGTAAACTGCTAATTCATTTACTGAAATTCACAAAAAGTAGAGGTGGGTATCAGAAAGCGGAAATGCATAACCCCTTACAAGCCACACATGTACATGTTTTACGTATAAATTGAAAATATTTGTCACGATAAAAATGTTAATGCTTATATGAAACGAACCACAGTCGTTTTCCGGATTCGCCATCATCGCAGGTACTTCATATCCCAGACTTGTACCGTTTCTAGTCACGCAGAATGCCCTGAAACATAATGGTAAGTCTATATTTCGTAAAACCAACATGCGCGAGCAGTCTCTGTACAATTTGCTCTTACCTGCCTACAAAAAAAATACAAAGGCATCGCCCGGTAATTGTGTAGAATGTAAAAAAGACGGCTTAGCCAAACGCGATGCTTTACATTGATCCAAATATACAGCGTATTCGCAATCACAAGGTTGTCGACGAAAAACATGTGTTTATAAATGAATATGTTAATAAACATATATTTACTATTTAATATTACAACAACTTCTTGTTTTCAACTTTAAACATTATCATGTAACTTACGCATCGTCGTATAGCTGCACTGGTTGATAGAAGCCTTCGTCATCACATCGTGGCACGTGAGAGGGATCTCCGTCACCACGCAGGTATTCTTGGTACGCTGCTTGACACGGCGGCAGCACTAGAAACACATGGAATAAGAACGCTAATCATGGATTCTGTTAAGAGTACACTGTAATATTCTTTTGATCGCATACCTTGTTCCGAATATTATTGATATACCACACGCAACTTAAGAACTACTTTATGTCAAGAAAACAGTGTTTTCTGTTCTGTTGCATTTGAATATTGAATATTGTACATATTGGTGGCAGAACAACTAAAGTTATATATAAATGTATAAATACACTTAATAATGGATTTTTTATTCAACAGTAGACGAAAATTCTTTATTTTTTTTAAGAAATCTAGTAAACAAAGGACACACTCAGAATAAAACCCATTACGGACAGTGTTTTGTTTCAAGCAAATTAAGTAGAAAAGTAATTGAATCTTGATGCAAGGAAAAACAAAACAATTAAAGGTCGTACTCGGAACGGGACATATTAAATTGGGTTTAGTATAATTATAAATTATAATCAATTATAATCAAATTATAATAAATATTTATAATGAAAGAGTAATAAAGAAACGTTAGTTACATCACTGGGACCGCAACTATAAGTTAATACCATTCGCTTGAAAGTGACCAATTGGCAATACACTACAGGACAATGCAAACGGTATAACTGACAACATAAAAACAACAACATAAAAACAGTTGTGCCGCATTCAAACGGTCAAGAACAAAAAAAATATCGGATTTATTAAAGTATTTTTTTTTTTACAAATTTAGTAAAGACTACCGATACCGTGACGTTATTGTGCAAAATCAATTTCGTTACATTTGCAAACGAAATAATTGACCAACATTTTATTGTGAGTGTGTACATGTTTAAATCATTAAACACAAAATCAAGCAAACAAACTATAAGACGCTTAAGGGCAAACGCATATGCATGGGCTGGTCCCATATGGGTCCATCATTGGTTTAACCGTGACGGTCCCATATATAGACGTGTTTGCTTGGACATACGAAAGACATCACAAACTCCAACAAGCAGGCCTTTAATGAAAACAAACAAAAATGACATTTATGTTATAAAACCCCAGCTAGAATTATACACATTGGAGTCATCAATAATAAAAATACCGCCAATGTGAAACAACTGTTTTGGCGCGGATAATACATCTATTCATGATAATTTCCGCTCGCATTTTTTTTTTGCTTAACTCACCTCAAGATGCAAATAATGACATGCAGTCCGTATATATGATGAAACGTATTGATACATAAAAAATTTACCTGACGGACTCTGCAGCTCTTTAACGATGCCAAGAACGATGTCCATCTTCTTTCCGAGTTCCTCTAGCTGCTTGTGTGTCGTTTTCTGCTGCATTTTCATGTTCAACATTAGCTTTGCACACGAGTCACCATCACACGTGTGCAATAGCAACAAACAGACAACCGACAAAGCGAAATATCCCAAACCGGTCATTTTTTGGTCGTATTGTCTGTGAATCTGTCGCGTTCGGGTTCTCTCAAACAAATGTTTGGAAGTTAAGAAACGTATGCCAATTAAAGAAAACTAGTCGGTCTTAGGTTGATGGTACTTGAGACTTGTAAGTGATTTACTTAGCGTTTCAGACTGTAAACACTTCATTAGGCATTGGTAATAGCGTGGTGCCGGAGCAATGTCCAGTAAACAATATAAAGCACGTGGTTCAACATACCAGTGAGGGAAATAAGATTTATTATTGGTCAAATTACAGCAACAAAACAACGAAATATTATTCCGATTTAACGAAGAACGGTTGCTTTTTTCAATAATATTGTTTGTTTCCGATTAATACAATGTATTACACGTCATGATAACTAAATAGTTTATCTTTTAGGACAGTACTTTGGTTATTATTGATAATTACTTTTGCTTAACGCTTCTATGTTGTTGCTGTTTTCGACCCGTTTTTAATATGTGTGTCGAAACTGCTTTAGGGTCACAAAAAACGAGTTTTTTGGTACATCCTTTTTCGTACGCGTTGTGAATGAAATAACAACTTAGTGCCACTTAAACGAGACAAAGACTCTTGTCTGTGCGGTAAGAGTCGGGAAATTGCCAATCTGAAATCTTGTAAAAGTACATAGTATTTGTTCCGTACGTCTATTGATTATCAGGATGTAGGTCAGCTTTATTTTATGTCAACAATCCTTTGCAAAATACACTGTAGTCTGAATGATGTTTTATGGTATTGATGGGCTGATTAATCAGTTACCAAACAACGTCAGTCAACGCCTTTTTCATAACAATGGGAAACACTAATCGACACAAATTGAAACTGTAATCTTGATCTTTTCTCAAGTGACACGTGACATGCTCGAGGCACGCCTTCTTCAACATTTAAGGTTAGGTTTTTCATTGCAATATCAACAATAAAGTTACCGTTTCAAACCAGCTTTATTACAGTATAATGCTAAACGTTGACCTCTTAGTGTTACCTTGACCTAGCCGTCTTACACGCGACATGGTGCCTCCACAAGGTGAACACATTTAGCAAGTTATTTCAAAATTGCATGATGCATGATAAAGTAGAATTTTTAAATTTAAATTTGACCTCTTAATGTGACCTGATCTTTTGAGCCAGGGACATTGGTCTTACACGCGAAGGACCGTCTTTGGACGGTGGACAATTTGTTGTATTAAAGTTATTTCAAAATGTATAGTGAATGGCGAAGTTACATTCCGAATATACTGTGTTTAAGTGTGTTATGCTCAAATATGACATTAAACCTAAAAGTGTGCCTTTGATATTTGAGCTAGGGAGATGGGACATGCCTTCACGTGGTGAACGTTTGTGGTTAAACTTTAAAATTGAATGCTGAAACAGCCCGGACAAGATATTTTCTGCATTATGCCTAAAACATATTTACGTTGACACTGACAGTTTAGCTACAGAGACGGGTTTATACGCAAATAAACATTACACATAAATGGATTTTCGTTAAGAAGACTTCCTTTAAACAAATAAAATCCATATTTGCGGTATGTGTCGTCCCTGATAAGCCTGTGCGTACTGCACAGACTCATCTGGGGCGACACTTTAAGCACATGCATTAAGCTCCGTTTTCCCAGAGCGAGGCTAATATGTTCATACACGCTAACGTTATGCGATATGATGTTAGAAAAATCGACAGATGAGCTACCTCAAAGTTCACACAAAAAACGTGACCTCATAATGGTTCAAGCACAGTTGATTTAGCACCATGAGGTTTCATGAAGCCTTGAATGAAAGAAAACAAATGATGATTGAAACAAAAATGTCTTATTATTATGAGAAATTAGTGCACAAGGTGAAACTAGTACGTTAAAGCGACGTCAAACAGACAATCATACCGTGACTGTACTGTTCTTGTAATAGTAGATTTTTACTAAATGTCGAATATATCGATGAATTCCTGTCAACTGTGGTAAAACTAGCATTGGTTTAATAAATACAGGTTTACAATATTAAGACAGTCTATAGTTTATATAAACTCCCTCATTGATAAATCTTTTTCTTATGGTAGTGCAAATATGTTAACGATTAAACGACCTTTTGCAGTTGTATTATGTTAAGAAACAGAAATCCGTTTTCCGTTGAAATTAAATTAGATTTATTCGATCACTTGGGACGTTGCCTCCAAGTTTAATTAATAAATATATATATCTTTACAAAGTTCCTAGACATAAATTATAAATTCGATACAAGCTGCTGTTGCAGTAAAATATTCAAAAAAGTTTAATTTAGAATCTATTTTAGATTTCTCAGTGTGAACCTTACATAAAATATCATTAAAACTCTTGTAAACTACGAAGCCACACGATAAGGAGTGGCATATTATATATTTGCGGATTTTTTTTTATATTGTTGTTTTTTAATTTTTTTTTTTAGGGGAGTGGTGTTGTATGTTGCTGATCTTACATTTTGTTTGTTAAAGTTAAATTCGCTCAAAAACGTCACGTTGCCATGTAATGTAGAGCTATTATTCCGTGTGTGTGAATACCCGTGTGCTTGATATCATCATTTGTCATTCAGGACTCTTGCGTCTCATTGTTCTATATGTTTCGTTGGATTGGCCTTGACCCGCAATGGTCCATTGCCATGGCGACAAAACATTGCGCGCGCAGAAACTGGATAGATTTGGACACCACACCGTTCAACGCGGTGTTTCGTGGGCTATCTTAGGTTTGCAGTTAATTATCTACTTAACATGAATAGCCTTGATAATTTAACCTTTTATCTCCATGAAGATATTGGTTTTAAAATTTGGTGGAATACTTCACTGACAATACATTAATTGGAAACCTTGACCAGCAAGCTGCGAATTTTGACTCACACATGTTTTCGTGTGCAATTGACATTGGTATCGTGTTTCACGTAGAAAGTATTTTATATCATAGTGGTCATCTCATTATGTTGTGAAATCCGTAACTACTAGTCATAATGTTGATAGACATTTGAGTTTGCTTTATCTTTCAGAGCTTCGTGTCTATCAATTGGTTGCCTCAAAAAGCAATTCTTCGAAATTGCATCTGGCAAAGCACAACCCTCTGTCATTAATCATCAGACTGTTGCACATTGTTTGCGCAATATTTCTGTGCCGTTTAAGTGAAAATGTAAAACCCGGCCAGAATAGTGAGGTGTTTTTCTACTTGTGCACGTGCGCGATTGCTGGTCTTTGTTGTAATGCTTGTCACTACGGTGTTTTCTTCTGAGAAACGTCATACGAACAGTAGCGCAGACATAAGAAATGCGCATGTAAGGAATGAAAAGTTAGAATAAAACAAACACTGGTAGTATCGCAGGTAATAAATAAAGTATGCAGTTTACTTTGTTGAATTAATAATTTTAATACTTGGAGACAAACTACGGTATACAGTTAGGGCCATCGTGGTTACACATTAAAATCCAGAGGGCGACAATGCGATAGTGCGATATTACGATGGCGACAATGCGATAGTGCGATGGCGACAATGCGTTAGTACGATGGCGAGAATGCGACAACGCGATAGTACGATGGCGACAACTCGATAGTCATCGTAATGTCGTCATCGTATTATCGCATTGTCGCCATCGTACTATCGCCATCGTATTGTCGCACTGTCGCATTGTCGTCAACGTACTGTCGCATTGTCGCATTGTCGCCATCGTACTATCGCACTGTCGCCATCGTATTTTCGCACTGTCGTCATCGTATTATCGCACTATCGCATTGTCGCATTGTCGCCATCGTACTATCGCATTGTCGACTATCGCCTTCCGGTATACAAACTATTCTTATTGCAGAAACAAAATAGATGACTTTATAAAGAAAGATGTACTTTGAAAGAGGTTACAGTTATAATGAAATCAAATTCTTTTTAAGTTATAGAATGAGTATTGATATTATGTATGCCGAACTGTAAAGTATTTTTAAAAGTGGCTCCATCAAGGAAAACATACGATGTGCGCATGTGTACCGGAAGGCGATAGACGACAATCCGACAGTACGTTGACGACAATGCGACAGTGCGACAATATGATGGCGACATTGCGATAGTACGATGGTGACAATTCGATAATACGATGACGACAGTACGATAACGCGATAGTACGATGGCGACAATGCTATGATACGATGGCGACAGTACGATATGACTATCGCATTGTCGCCATCGTACTATCGCACTATCGCATTGTCACCCTCTGGATTGTAATGTGTAACCACGATGGCCCTAACGGTATTTCGTAACAAACACCCTACATTATGTTTGTATGGACTTGATTGATACTGGTGAGTCAACAAACAACCCATGTACATTTGTACTGAATATGTTGTTTATGTTTCATTGAATGCATGTTTGTAATGTAACATTGTAACAATACACATAAACAGCATACGTATTTGATAATTCGATACGTAACATTATTATTCAAATGTTTATCCACATTTAAAAAGTGGGTTTAAAGTCGTTTGTAAGTGGGTGAATAGGATGTTTAAAATGTCTCCACAACATGATCGGTATCTTACACACTAAGAACGACGCCGCCACCGCCAATAGCACCGCACTGAATACGGAGTTCCGGTAGGCGGTGTCCATGTTAAAGTTCTTCTGCACGACCCCTGCCATGGCAACCGTCCACGTGACGTAAGGTGAGAACGTGTAGCGCGTGTACTTGTCCAGGACGGTCATGTCCAGGACCATCCACGTCGAAATGGAGAACAGAACGAGCACTAGAACAACGGTACTCGATACGTCCTGGCTGACGGCGGTGTCATTGACATCACTGCCGTCTGTATACGTCATTACCAGTCCGACGTTGATGTAAGTGGCAATGGTGACCCAGGCGGCGTAAAACGCTATACCGTTTTGAATCAGCATTCGAATAAGCCAGATGTCGACGTACAGTGCGTTGCGTGTGAGGAATTCTAGATTGGTATACAGACGTCCAAACGAGTACGCCAAACACACGTACAATGTTATAGGCGTTAACGCTATTAACGGTAGCGCTATGGCTAGTTTCGTCCTATCCCAAGCAAACAGCCAGCCGACATTTGCTAAGTTATTAAGAATAAAGAAAATAAATAATTGGCTTGGAAACACGGACATCAGATACACGTAGGTCCCAACTTTACGCCGGAATATCGACACAACAGCGTACAGAAGCCACGCGGCCTGCCAGGCGTAAATAAACCCCCAAATACTGAACGTCCAACCCGCCGGGGTCACCTCCAAGTAGAAAACATTCGCTATGGCGCCTGTATTGTTCTGGAATACGCCTAGCAAATGAAAAAAGACACGTGACAAATAAATATCTTGGAAAATATATCGGTCTCGATTTTCTCTTAGTAGTAAAAATCGGCAAAGGCTTCATTGACTTTCTGCGTTACAGATTAATCTCTAGGAAAATATATCAGTCTCGATTTTTCTCATAGTAGTGCAAATCAGTTAATGGTTCATTGAATATCTGCGTTCCAGATACGATCTCGTTAAATATCTTTTGGTTTGACAAAGTTAATTGCCATTGAGCGTGATTTATTCTAACACACGGATCACAGTCTACTTCAGTGTTATTAGAAAGACAATTTGTTTCCAGTACTCGCGTTAAGAAGTAATATGCATACACAATCGGTCGTGTTCTTGCATGATAATGAACCAAATATATTGTTCGGCGCCTAAAGCGTTCACAGCATGTCCAGACGTATTAAACGCACAATTAAATATATATTTTATAACGTACAAGTACACCGCTTCGATGGTTGTAATGGAAATTCCATTGAAATGAATGCTTAATAAGTTCACCTGCACCATTGCGCGTGGCTCCCAGGGCGTTGAACGCTGCCACGAGGGCGAACACGATCACCGTGGCAAAGACGAGGAGAATCTTGGGAACGCTGTGGAGAGCCATGCGTCCCTGTATGAGAATGAAGAAATGATATTTATGATCGCTTGATCACCATGGATACCACTGCTAATCGAATGTTTTTGTCTTTTCGCGATATTTCTGGCGCGGCTTTTAAAAGCAATAACCGTATTTACGCAGTTTAAAATACCAGACAGATAGGCAGAAGTTAGCTCTGTGACATATTGATTGTTTAGTGTTTAAAATTCAGTTATTGTGTTAAATCATCTGATCTAGTCTTGAATATACTAGTATACTAGTGTGCATTCAATGGTGCATAATTAAATGTTTCATATGAAATTGTGGCTCTATAACATCAACGCATTTTAATCAGGCAAAACTTACAGTTTTGAGCAACGTATCCGTTTCGCTAAATATCTTCATCGCATTTAACCAGTATGAATACACCGTTTGTTTTCACTCGAACCATATCTATATACCCGTAGATAAAGTGCACCCGTTCTTTGCTTATGTAAGAGAACACGCAGGATAACACGTGGTCAATGACCTACACTCGACTGAGATGACAAGCGCTTACAAAATGCCAATATGGGTAGACTTGTGGTATATCCAATCAACCAACTGCCAAGTTTAACCATAATTATGCCATCTTCGAAGATGGGGAGATGAGGTTTTATTTTGTGTAAACCATTTTGTCTGTCTTAAGATCACTTGTCCAACAGTTATACTATCATATTGTCAATTTCGCGTCTCAAACAAATTTTCAATCACATATACTATGATAGTGGGTGTTTATTCGCCGTTAAAATATTGGTGGAAGCATCTGTTTTGATCTGATCGTTTTGTTTGAGATATATTGGCTCTTGACGTTCAAATCAAACGAAAATTAAGTCCGCACATGATTTGACACGATAACAATTTATGAGTTATGTTTATTTACCTAGTTATTTCATAATACCAGGGATTTTTTTAGATAAAGTAATGTGTAATTCTAGTCACTGGGTTACACTCAAAAGCTAACGCTTTAGCCCAGTAGCTTTCAATCACCATGCGCATAAACAAAGCGTGAAAAAATAGAACGCGGTCAGTTACATAACGTTGCGTTATCTAAACGCTGTCGAATCGTTGAAAATATCGATAGACAGATGGGCAGAATAGTTTATTAACGTATATATATATATATATATATAACAAGGTACTCAGATCGATTTTATTAAATGTTTTTGCAAGTTTGCTGTTCGATGACCGCTTTACGGTTTACTAATGCGAAAAGGCATCGATTTATTCATTCAGTACGAAGTCTTTTGCGTTGTTTGATACCAAGGGTTTGCNTACCTGCCCTGACACCATAGGTCTTTTTAGCCAGTACTACACTCGGCAATGATGATAATGATGTATTGCATTAATACGCTATTTTTATTGATTCTCTACCTCAAACTCAACAACTATTAGTGTTTATATCGCAAAATGTAATATGAATCAATTCTCACTTTCGGTTTGGACAGTTGTGTAAACACCGTAAATTATTATTAAATATTGGACAATAACGTGGCAAAATAGTGTTGCAAAAATCTTTTGGATAACAGGTCAACATGCAAACAAAATGAACGTTTACAGTGATTTTTATATCAAAATTTCGGCAGAAATAAAAGCGCTAGTTTAACCGCGTCGTATACAGCCTCATAACAAAAGACGGATCACCATTTGGAAGGTAAAGGAATACAAGATGGCGACTGAAATGCACGAGTCCACTCTTCCGGAGCTATCCGGAGATGGTCGATGTATCACGATTGTGCTGTTCGATGACCGCTTTACGGTATACTTATGCGAAAAGGCATCGATTTATTCATTCAGTACGAAGTCTTTTGCGTTGTTTGATACCAAGGGTTTGCAAATCGGTTGTATATTGATGGAGTAATGAGCTTCGGAAATAGGCCGGTGTGCCGAAATCATTCAAGGGTCGCAGTCACATACCTTGTAATACATATATAGAACTTATATATATATAGTAAAAAAAAAATCGATGAACTTTTTTGTGTTATTTTGTATAACAAATGGAAAATTTGAAAAACATGTTTTGACTTTTGTTTTTTTTTTGGGGGGGGGGCAACTAATGCCAAGTGCCTGTGCTGTATAATAGCTCTACATTACATTTAAGAATGGCGAGTTTTAGCGAATATACCTTTTACAAACAAAAAGTAACAAAAGCAAAACACAGGCAACACCCTTCCTCTCAAACAGAAAGAAAAGAAAAGAAGAAAACAATATCAAACCATCAACATCCACAAAAAGATAATATGCCACTCCTCATCGTGTTGCTTCGTAGTTAAAAATGATATTTTATGTAAGGTTCACACTGAGAAAACTAAAATAGATTTCTAAATTAAACTTTTTTGAATATTTTACTGCAACAGCAGCGTGTATCGAATTTCTAGGTAATGTCTATGAATTTTGTAAAGATATATTTATTTTTTTAATTAAACTTGGAGACAACGACCCCAGTGTTCGAATTAATCTCATTTAATTTCAACGGCAACGGATTTCTGTATCTTAACATAATACAAGTGCAAAAGGTCGATGGATCTATTTGCACTACCGAAGGAACAAAAATATCATCGAGGGATTTTATATAAACTGTAGACTGACTTTAAACCTGTATTTCATAAACCATGCAAGTTTCACCCCAGTGGAATTCATCTTTATATTCGACATGTATAAACATCAACTATTAAAAGAACAGTTCAATCACGGCATGATTGTCTGCTTGGCGTCGGTGAAACGCCAGTACGGTTTCACCTTGTGCACCAATTCCTGCTAATAACAAGACATTTTTGTTTCAATTTGATTTCCTTCATTCAAGGCTTCATGAAACCTTAGGGTGCCGAATCAAATGTGATTGAACAACCATTATGAGAGAAACAAAAATGTGTTACCGCTATGGAGTCACGGTTTTTGCGTGAACTTTGAAGTAGCTCATCTGTCTATGCACCTGATTCAAATCGAAAAACTCAAACAATGTATTTGAGTAAATAAATGCCACCGGCCCCTAAATACATAAACACAAACAATTTACAATCACATCGTTGCCTTGTAACTACTTGTTTCTTTATTTTTATACATTTAAATAGATATACATATAAATGCAAAGTTATGAATCGATTTTGTTTAAAAGATGGTATACAAAATGTGTGAGTTAATGTGTAATTTTATCATTAGTTGATCCCATTTATGAATAAAAAATCAGATACTGAATTTCCATCATGGTACCAATTAAAAAGATATTAGGTTCGGATTTCTCTATATTTTTTACAATGGAAAGATGCAGGAAATTCACAATCAATAACACGTATTATATTTTGATCAAGACAATAACAACACAGTCTATCATCGAATAAAATATTTGATTGTCTACATATCTCAACATTTAATTTATGATTAGAACATCTAAATTTAGAAAAGGCAATTGTATGTTTAATGGTATGTGTTCTGATGAAATATATCTTTCTGTATCTAGCTTTGTTTTGTAGTACATATAATGGGGACAGAGAGATTAATTGTTTGTATCACTTTGCAAGTTTTGAGTAAAACAATCAGTCATGCGTTGGCGAAAGTGTCTTATAAATAAACTTACATCGCTAATTCTTTACTTATCCATACTTATCAATAGACATAACGGAATAACATTGTTTTGACTTTTGAAGACCAGCGGTTTCTCCCTGAGTCATCTAACGCTTTTAACATTTTTATAACAATTTACATTGTTTAGGGTATCTATGATTAGGCATAGTTAGTAACTTACACCAATATTTTATATAATTGGCAAAGTAGGTTTCACATAATGGGAGACACACGCATTCACCGTGGGCAAGACTGTGTTAGTGGTTTTTTTTGACATACAGTATTCGTTTACAAAAATGTGTGATGTATAACTTCAATTGAGTCAATATATTCGTATCCCTATGTTTGTGATACAGCATATTAACATATAATCAGTTTTATCATGCTTTCGAATAATATAAATAATTCTTTAATCGGAAAATACCCAAATTATCTTTTATAATTGTTAAAAGCAAAACTTGCTGTTTGTGCTTGTGCACTTAACTTTTATTGTGTAGCGCTCCAAGATTATTTTGGTGTAAACATTAATCCCATGTATTTAAAAATAGGTAGTATGTATTCGCGTTCAACGGAAACTCCAATGTTCGTAATGTCTTTAAGGTTCACTGTTTATAAATACAATTATTTCCGTTGTTTTTGGAGATTAAAAGAGATTCCAGGTAATGCACAAAATTCGTCGTTTAATTGCTGTTGTAATTTAATTGCTGTTTCGGCACAACTATCTACATCATCGGCGAACATTTGACATATACTGTCGCGAATTTCATTAGTTATGAATATGTCAGATCCACATTTTTCACGTAACATCGTAGATAATTTATCGATAAATAGTGTAAAAATTGTCGGGTTTGTCTTATCACCTTGTCTGGTTCCAATATTACATTTTAAAAAACTCTTACGTTTAGGAGTTATGTTTACCGGTACTTGTGAAAATAAAGTCTGTCGGTTCGATTGGGTTTTAGTACTTTGGACTTTAATACCCGATTCATACATATTTAGTAAAACACGTTAACAATTCCCATGAAGGCCTTTTCTTTGTAGGGACTGTTATAATACATCGTGATTGAGTTTATCAAAGGTTTTACGGAAGTCAATGTATTAACAATAAAATCTACCTCCTTTTTTGACAGATATTTTGCAACTATAGCTTGTAGACAGAAAATATTATCGAGTGCTGAATAACCAGTATAATCCTCAATTTTATTACATGTATTGTTTTCTACCCTTTCTTACAATCGTTATGATACAAGTGAAAATTGTATACATTGTATTTGTAAGTGATATTCCACGATAGTTTTCTGGCATATGTGATGGTCCTGATTTGTGAATAGGACAGATAACTGTTTTCCATCATAAATTCTGGAATTTTTTGGTTTAAAAAATATTGTTAAACATCTTCACTAAATACAATGTGAGGTGCTAAAATTCAATAGTGTGTTTATAATATTCTGAGGGAATGCTGTCTAAACCGCAACTTTTACCATTCGTTAATTTCTTGTGGCATCTTCGACTTCTGATAAAACATATGGTTTATTAAGAGAATTTTTATAAGAAGCAGGATCTACAGCCTTATCGTCTAATACATTGGATAATGCGTTATTATCATACAGTAAGTTAGAGAAATAATCACGCCAATAAGCTAGACTTATAATTAAGTCAGTGCATGTTTTTTGCTTAGCATGTTTAGTTTGTGTCCACATACACGTTTGATTATTGCGAGTATAAATTAGTTCCCTTCGTTATTATTGCGAGTATTAATTAGTTCCCTTCGTTTGTTGTTTGATATTCCTGTATTTTGTTATTGCAGTAATTTTTAAATGTGTTTCTTCGATTTTTAGATTCCCGTTAGTCATATGATAAATTGGAAAATCGAAATTTCCGTAAAAACTTATATTTTTGCATTTCAAGAGAGTTACATTGTTCGTCCCACCATTTTGGTTGCTCGCCTCTCACCCACCTCGGAGACTGTGACATAACTTGACCAGCTTTATGATATAATGAAGTAATTTTATTAAGAGCTATATGAATGTTTTCATCATGGTGTTCATTAATGCTTGGCCGTTTTTATCAAACAAACTTTTTAAGCGATCTAGAAGGACATGTTCATATTTACTCTTCCATTTATATTTTCTAAAATTTGATAATTTACCTTGATTATTACTGACAATATTTCTATCATCAATATACTCCATATTCATTTGACATGTCATTGGAAAATNCAAGAACGCTTAAAATAACCCAAAAAATCCTCTGATTTATATCAATATCAAAAGTTTTCCTTGAGAGCTTAAATCCTGAATTCAGGAATAATCCTGAAAATTGACACCTCTGATATATCTGGGCTTAGTTTGAAAAGGATTGTTTAAAAACATGGCAGCCAGATGTTAGAACATTGTTCCTTATAAGTCTATTGTGAAACCCTGTGAACACTACCTGCTAAGAACAGTTGGGTTCCTTTGGGGTCTCAGGGCCAGTCAGGGGTGTGCCTTATGGCTTTTTTAAGTCCGCTTGCAGAAAGCTTAATATACACATGTAGCGGTAACAATGGTCAGGTTTTTGTGAGTGCGTTATTGAATATTTGCATGCATGTTGCCGTCTATCTGAGCGTGTCAAGACTTAACTTATCATTCAACACGTATCGCATTATCAAATAAATGTGCTGTTGATGTATAGTATTACAAAATAACATTAAAAACACGCATGCAATTGAAAATAAACACTATTCAGTAAAAAATGATATGATTTCTTTGTTGACTATGAGGTTTCTATGAAGTATCTATGAAGTCCATACATACATTATGGAGGATGTTTGTCTCCAAGTATTACAAATAACATGTATAAACACAACACAGTAGACTGCATACTGTATTTATAACCTGCGAAACTACTAATTTTTAATTACATTTATTCTAACTTTTCATTCCTTAAATGCGCATTTCTTTTGTCAGCGTTACTTGTCGTATCTAGTTTCCCAGCAGAAAACACTGTAGTGACAAGCATTACAACAAACACCAACAATCCGAATTTCATGCACGTGCACAAGTAGAAAAACACCTCACTTTTCTGGTCGGGTTTTACATCTTCACTTAAACGGCACAGAAACAGTGTGCAAACAATGTGCAACAGTCTGATGATCAATGGCAGAGGGTTGTGCTTCGCCAGATGCAAATTCGAAGACTTGCTTTTTGTGGCAACAAATTGATAGACACCAAGCCCTGAAAGATAAAGGACGCCCACATGTTTATCAATATTATGACTAATAGGTATAGATTACACAACATAATTAGATGTATGACCCCTACAATATAAAATACTTTCTACATTAAACAAAAATGCCAATGTCAAAGTGCACATACACACATGCTTGAGTAAGCATTCGAAGCTTGTCGTTTAATGTTTCTAGAAAATGTATTGTCCGTCAAGTATTCCAAACAATTTTAATTTCAACGTGTGCCTGGAGATGAAAGGTAACATTTTCAATGATTTACATGTTAAGTAGATATTTCACTCTATACCTAAAATAGCCCCAGCATCGCGAAACACCGCGTTAAACGGTGTGGTGTCCAGATGTATCCAGTTGCTGCGCGTGCAATGTTTGGTCGCCATGGCAATGGACCACTGCGGGTCAAGGCCAATCCAACGGAACATATAGAACAATGAGACGCAAGAGGCCTGAATAACAAACGACGATGACAAGCACACAGGGTAGTTCACAGTTGCCAGGGGGAATCTCGCCAGGGACACCGTCAGCAGTATTCCTAACAAAACACAGTACAACGAAATAATCCTGGTGGCATCCGTTTTGAACAATGTAAACAATACAAACATTTCTGTTCAACAATCAAATAAAGAACATTAACATATAACAATCATTAAGTGTAACATGGTTTATAACTAATATTCGGATAATGTATGTCGTTGCAATAGAAGGCTTATTACTTGTTGTTGTTTTTTCCGAATCGGACCGACAACATATTTGTATATGACTCAATGTTACAATGTAAGCTATGTACTACTTACAGTGCTTACTACAGGCCGTGTACAAGACAAACATTATTACGCACCAAAAGGTGGCCTTAAAGGTCTTCACCTTAAATACTGTTTATTGTCGGTTGAACGTATAGCAGCTGCGCCACAGGAAAAAACACGACGTTTTTGCCTTTACCCAAATATTTAAGTACAAGAACAAATAATTACGACTCACAAAATTAAAGTTGACAATTTTAGCTTGTATTTCTAAAAATAGATATAAAAAAACAACATTTGCATTTACAGCACTCTAAATAAGAACTTAGCATACGTACATGCTTTAAAGTTCTTACCTACAGCTGTCCCAAGGACCACCTGTTGTGGGAAGTGGGTGGCGATGAACAGGCGGGAAACGTTGACAGCCAGCATAAATACAGTAAACAAAGTCCATACTAACAATTTGAACATCTTTCTGAAACACACAAAATTGCAAACCTTAACTTAAGGTTGGTTAATCTAGCACAAACCAAGTCATTTCCCGACACTTACAAATATCAAACAAGCAAATTCGTAGAATTGATATCCCCCGCAACATATATTTTGTTTAAGGATGGGTGCAAATCGGACTGATGAACATACTACGATACAAAGGGCCATAAATCCGTTATTAACAGATGGTTTACAATGCCATTTTGCGTGCATCATCCTCTTATCCATATATATACTCATAACAAGTTTCAATGAAATCCGCCAAAGCACTTCCAAGATATGGCTCCGGACACAAAAGTGCCTATAGTAAAAAGCATTTTTTCAAGATACAAAGGGCCATAACTCCGTTATTAACAGATGGTGTACAATGCCATTTGGCGTGCATCATCGTCTTATCCATATATATACTCATACCAAGTTTCAATGAAATCCGCCAAAGCACTTCCAAGATATGGCTCCGGACACAAAAGTGCCTATAGTAAAAAGCATTTTTTCAAGATACAAAGGGCTATAACTCCGTTATTAACAGATGTTGTACAATGCCATTTGGCGTGCATCATCGTCTTATCCATATATATACNGGACGGTCTGATGTAACCCATTTTCAATAGGGTTCGAGTCCTCATGAATATAAAGCCACTGAACAAGTTTGAAAAGAATCGGATGAAAACTGTGGACTTTATCGCGTAAACAAGAAAAAGTCTAACGGACACACACACACACGGACGGACGGACGGACGACGGAAACCACACCATGACATAAGCTCTTCTGGCCTTCGGCCAGTAGAGCTAAAAAACAACATTTGCATTTACAGCACTCTAAATAAGAACTTAGCATACGTACATGCTTTAAAGTTCTTACCTACAGCTGTTCCAAGGACCACCTGTTGTGGGAAGTGGGTGGCGATGAACAGGCGGGAAACGTTGACAGCTAGCATAAATACAGTAAACAAAGTCCATACTAACAATTTGAACATCTTTCTGAAACACACAAAATTTGAAACCTTAAATTAAGGTTGGTTAATCTAGCAAAAACCAAGTCATTTCCCGACACTTACAAATATCAAATTAGTCACAGCAAATAAGAAAATACAAGATGCCTGTCACACATGTGGAGCCTTTTGTTACGAATGCCAATTTAAATTATTTAGAAATGAGTTTCAGACTTAAGGAAATACAGTCTGCATAAGATGTATTATGTCCACATTTCACCTTTAACCACTCAGTGTGAACTTGACCTTTGAACTAGGAACACAGTCTTACACACCCCATTCCGTCTTTACTTGGTAAGCATTTGTGGCATGTTATTTTAAAATTGATTGATGAATGATGAATATATGAACCAGACAAATTGTATACATGAAATGCCAAAATGTCATCTTACATCTCCAACAGTGACCCTGACATTTAAATCAGAACACGTGCCTTACACATGACACATCGTCTCCCCAAGGTAAGCATTTATTACATTTTTTCAAACTGCGTAATTAATGTTACAGTCGGGACAAGAAATTTTTAATTTGAACTTTGACCTCTATATGTGACATTGACCATTGAGCTGGGGACAGAGTGATGTACGCGCCACACTGTCTCGACAGGGTGAACATTTATGGTAATTTATTTAAAGTTGCAGTTAGAATTATGAAGCTTCTGTGAGGATAAGCAGTATTACGTCCAAATGTGTTCTTTACCTCTAAGTGTGACCTTTACACGAAACATTCTTTCCGAACGGCGAATATTTTGTCCCCACATGGTAAACATTTGTGTAAGCTATCATTAAATTGCAGGATGAATACTTGAAGTTACAGTTTGGACTATATGTATTATGCCCAATTTTACCTTAACCTATGTGCAAGGGACACAGATCTTGCACGTTACACACCATATCCAAATGGTGAAGATATGTGGTACGTTATTTTGAAATAAGATTATTAATGATAGTCACAATATTTACAAGCTCAGAAAGACAGACACGTGAAAACATTCACGAAAGCACTCACATACACTCGACCATTATATCAGCTATATCGAGCTTCCCAGAAGCAGGCTTGAAAAAATGCCATTAGGTGCTCCCTTGAGACCAAAGGAACTCTCAACAGACTTTTAAGCACCACTGTCCTGACACTTGTCTGCCATGTTTTTAAACTATCAAGTATCCTCAGCCAAGATAAAAAAAAATGTTAAATGTTATGAGCAAGAGTGGGTACAAAATGCGACCACTCGAGGGTTAAAATGGTTTTACTTTGACCAAATAAGGAAAGCAAAACAGTCTCATGGTCGCCCTGTTTTTAATGGACAAGGACTATATCTCATTTGTCTGAGAAATTTATTATCATTTCAACAACTGTTCCGAGCAAGTTTCATGAAGATTGCTAAAACAACCGTTACTTCTAGAGTGTTCAAAGCTTTTTCTTTAATTTGACCCGGTGACCTAGTTTTTTCTTTCACATGACCCAGCTTTAAACTCATCTGAAATATTATTGTGACAAATCTTTTGACCAAGTTTCATGACGATTGGGCCATAAATGTGGCCTCTAGAGTGTTCACAGTGCAAATGTTGAAGACGGGCGGCTTATGATGGGCGACAAACATCAAACAAAAGGTGATCCCAAAAGGTCACAATGAGCATGTTGTGCTCCGGTGAGCTAAATGAAATAGCAAGTAAGAATATTGAGACATAATGCTTAAAACACTTATTCCATTATTCAAACAACATTTTTATTATAGTAAATATAGCTGTAATTTATTATATATTTTATTTCATTCATATTCATGTCCAGTTCTAACAACTATGAGATTATGAAATGTTGACATTGAAATTCTAAATTCTAATAAAATTTTCAATGTCAAAAATAAATTCAAAACGATTTTAAAAGAATCTATACAAAATGAACTCAGACCTCAACCTTTAACCAAATATGGTTATGTTTAAAATGAGAATGAATGGTCGTAGCATGTGAGTATTGTATTGTGTAAGTATGCAAGTGTTGCAATATGCGTTGATGTTTCAAGATGAAAAGTTAATGTCTACAGTTTAATTTGTATGGGACAGATGATAATAAAATAATGCCTCCAGCCTTCAGCATAAAGAATACCTGGTGGCACACAAAAATACATGCCTCCAAAATATTATTTGAAGAAAACACTTAGACATATTCTTAATCTCTTCAAATAATTGCACTGCAAACCTTGGTCTCCAAGCGTTCAGTAGAGCGGTCACCATGCAGAACAACACAGATGCCGTTACCATGGCGTGTCCTGAGGGACTCCCTAGAGACAAGCGGTGGAAACAACAGCAGAAAAAAATACACAATGAACATCAATGAAGGTCCAATGTTATGCAGCCAGACAAAAGTAATAATATGGTTGTCAGTTCATCAAGTACATGTAGCTAACATATATAATTTGAGAGTAATAGTCAAGTACTAATCCCTTTCAAATATATTTATTGCTCAAAATGATGTTTGAAAACACTAAAAAGTCATTAATAATGTTTATTTATCTGAATTAAATAAGCATAATGTGTATAAGACGCACCAAAAATAAGGTGAGTATCTGTAAGCGTTTCGGAAATAATTTCCAGAAAAGTATTATTTTAAAGAAAAGTCCAAGGCCCGTGTCCTCGTAAAAAATCAATGGACCGGAACGAAACTCAAACTTGATCTGTAAGTCATGAAGATAGACTCACCCACCAAAAATCTGGTAAATATCTGCAAGTGTTTAGCAAAAAAGTCTGGAAAACTGTTATTCTAGACAAAAATCAATGGACCTGAACGAAACTCGAACTTAATCTGTAATTCATGCAGGTAGACTCACATACCAAAAAGCGGGTAAATATTTCAAAGCGTTATGGAAAACAGTCTCTGTGGAAAATAACTCCGGAAACAAAATTCTGGACGAACGGACTGACGGAAAGACTGACAGACAGAAAACACAAAAGTGGATGGGTTACCAGGCCCAGTCTCACAGGTGACTGGAAACTGCTGCAAGATTGTCTCATTGTTTCCATAGTGACCGGCCTCCCTAACCCACCAGTAGGGACGCTCCCCGTGAAGAACCCTGAAGAGAAATGGTGAGCTGTTTCAAAGCTTTCCTGCTCAAAAGCAAAGTGAACAAGGCTATATGCAACCAGCATAAAACAAGAACAGCATGCCAGTAACTCACAGTCTGTTCATGTTTTATGCTGTTTGCTGCACATCAGTATCTTAGGAATGGAAATGATTCCTTTAAAACTTGAATTAAGTAAGGTATTTAATTTTATTTGATTTTCAAAGGGACTACAAACACGTCAAAGAGTGGTATCTGAGTTCTAAAGGGTTAAGCAATAACGTTCTTTTTGAAACATGCTGTTTTATGAAATAGTGAGCTGTTATAACAACAAGATGGCCATGATGGCTCTTATATTAAATGCTCCAATACGAGTTCATGGACACCAATTGTTGACTTCTTGACCAGATAGAACGTGGGAACTTAGTACAGTATGATAACAATAGGTTAGACCTAAATGGCACAAGACATGTGTCAATAAGGCATGGATGCCCCCACATTCCACTTTTGTCTTAAAACTCTGTTTATGTGTAACCGAAGTTTCTCATGGACAAATTTGACTTTTGACATCTTAGTGTGACACTGAGCTCTGATGTAGGTTAATAAATGAACCAAAGATGGTATATACAATATTGATATTAAAACACACAAAATGTTCGGTAACGTATCTGATAAATACATGCATGATGCCCCTATATATATACAAGTATCGATAATGGTATACCAGAAGCTAAACCTTTTATTAAGTGACAGGAGTATTGCATGATATTCTAATTTTGTCTTTTAGTTGTATTGTTTCAAATATGTTAATTCCAAGTTCATTTACCTGTCTTGTGAGTATAAAAGTTATAACAGATGCAAAATATCTTTGTTTTACAGATATTTTTTCTTATAGCTTGACAATGCATCAGATAGGGACATTCACCAATCAGTATCCTGAGAGAGTCTTGTACATGTACTTCCTGTTTAGTCTTGTTTAAATTTGTCTTGGGGTGTTGAAGAAGAAGTCATTAGGAGAAAGAGTTTTTGCACGCACACACTAAAGGACAACAAACAACAGTGTATCTTTAACGCTCCCAATGAGCACTATGTGCTCTGGTGACCTAAAAACAGTGTTATTGCAAAGAATTAATTATGTTACATTGTATGGTGATGATGTTTATTGTGATTATGTATTTATCTGTTTGATCACTTATTAGACTGAGGCTTATAAGAAACTGTGAAATACATGTAAACTAATATGTATATCAAATTACTAGTAATATAATATTACAGAATATTACAATGAAATATGTAAACACTGTTTATTTGTGATATTATCATTTGAGTCATAAGATCCAAAAATGAGCTGTGTGCACATTTTCATATCAATGACAGTTAAGAAACTTTGTTTGCTCATTTCAATATTAATATAACTTTGAGAATTAAGACACTTCTTCAAAGTGGTTTACAACTTTACCATTTGAGTAGAGCATTTATCCATTCTGATAAACTGGCCAGCCAAAGAACCTGAACTCCTGTTGGTTTGTGCAGACAGAAGGCCAAAGGGAAGTAAATCAAGAATGCATTTCTTGGATCACCAAAATGGGAAATGGTCTGCATCAGTCCAGCATAGTCCTTAAATAAAATGTTAGCAAAGTTGTGACAGAGTATAGCGGGAAAATCTGTAATAACAGTGTCTTGACTGGCTGATCTAGGTTTTTCTTTTTTTCCACTACATGACTGTTCATAGTTTGTCAATACTTCAAGTTTCAAAATCATTTCTTTTTACAAAAAAGTGCATTCTCCACCATATCCAATCAAACAGGAATATTAGATTTGAATGAAAAACCTATCCTCATTAAAGGGACTTGTTCACAGTTTGGTAAAATGAAGATTTTCAAAATACATGTTATATGTTCAAACAAGGATGTATGCATTATGTTTAAACAAGCATAATACAGCTCTTACCTCTTGACTAAAAAAAATATTGTAAAATATTGGTTAATTAACAGATAATCATCATAGGAAATCGGTAAGATAATAAAGCGTTTGTAATGCTTTTCCTCGATAATTTGGAAAATACGTCAAGTATAAGTATAGTGAATATGTTTTGCACAGCAACATGAATGGCTGAATGGTGCAGTGGTAGCGCATTGACTTTTACTTCCAGAGGCTCCAGGTTCAAATCCCTGGGAAGGCACTATTTTTTATTTAACAATTTTTCTTGCTATTATTATTAGTTAAGACTATTAAAAACATTATATTTGTAAACATACTTAATGACATTTTCCAAAAATACCAAAATCTGTGAACAAGTCCCTGTAAAGGCCATAAAATTGATCTTGAAAAAATAGATCAATAATAAGTAATGACATCTCCGAAAAAAAGTAATCCAAGAAAATAATTTGATACATTTTGGTTTCTTTTTATTTATTGAAAATTAAATATTGATAAACTTTTTCTATAAATTACAGTACGTTTAAAGTACTCACCTGAAACTGCCTCTGCAGGAACTGGATTACCACAATACCTTGCTGATGTAGCAGGTCCATTTGTTGTTTTGATTGGCCAAACTGTAATTCATATAAAATAAAATAAATCACAGTTCATATACTTTAAAGAGGAACAGTATGTACTTTAAATAAGTAAATACCACATAGACAGTCGGATATAATTATGCACAAAGTTATCACATACTTTGTAATTTAGACTATGCACTGTAAACCAAAGACCTATCAATATACATGTATATTGATAGGTCTTTGCTGTAAACTAACCAAATCAAATATCTTTTCTATAACTATAAGTATAACTGCAGTTCACAAACACTAAACAGACCCAAACCATCTACGTCTCTGCCCAAACTCATTCATTTTAGAATGAAGGGTAGGTATAGTCTTATTTATAAGACGTTGCCAAGAATTTAGAGATACGCTAAATTCTAAAAAGTAGCTTAATATTTGAGAGCGTCAAAAAGTTGGACTAGGGGAGGTACTGATGTGAAATTGGATTTTTATCAATACTATACACCATAAGATTTTGAAACAAAACCTTAAAAAGTTGCTGGAATCACGATTATAGCTGACACGTTGCCTGACATTGAGGTCACAATGGGAACATTTCGATCCACCGGCAACAGGTTTCACTTTCGGTTTGAAGTCACGTGATATTTTCCAATGAAACTACTTTTTAATTCACAAAATTATAAAATAAAAAATTCCTACCAATAATAATTATTTAAACTAAAATATATAATGATTTTCAATACCAAAGATGTTTTAAGAACCCAACATTTTGTACAAATGTGTATTCACCTCTTAGATAAACCCACGTGTGTTTTCCTTTTCCATTTCCTGTAAAAACAAATCGTGCTGCCAAACGACTTGTGTTGGCACGAACCTGCAAAAGATTCAATCTCATTTATTTCCTGATGAGATTAATCTTCAGCAATCATGTCACATTACAATTTCAAAAAGATAACAGTCGTCCCAACTGCGAAGGTAAATACAATTGAAATAGTCATATGTTTTCGCGAAATCTTTATTTTGACAGTTAATTTACACTAGAGACATATTAGTATTTGAAGCATAGTTCTTTTAAATTCATTGTTTCAGGTGTTTGTAGGTGATTGACTTGCATAAATTGATTGGTTAACTGTTAAATGTAACAAGTTTCTATGAGAAAATTTAACCAAGATGAGCATGTTAAACAAATTAAACTTAATTACGGTAAAATATTGATTAACATATATATAACAAAATATACATTTGTATGGAAAAAATGCTTGTTGCTAACATTCATAATGCGTTTCATTTCCAGGAGTTTGTGGACATAGTGCTGTCAAAAACACAGAGGAAGACGCCTACTGTCATTCACAAGCAGTACAAAATTGGCAGAATCAGAGAGTTCTACACTAGAAAAATTAAATTTTCACAACAAACCTTTCATGACAAACTGACACAGATTATTACAGACTTTCCCAAACTGGAGGTAATTAACATGCATTTTATAAAGCTGTACCCAAATATAGACTACCTTAATGACCTTATTTTGTAGATAATCATAAAGAAACCAGTTATGGTCCTTAGTCTGTTTATAATAGAATACATAAGCCCCTAAATTTTGTGTAATCAATGCCTCTTCAACTGCTTGTCAGAATGCGCTCAAACTTTTACAGCACAGCTGACTGACCTTAATGTGTAGATGCTCATAAAAAAAGGAAAGATTCTAGTTTTGGCTGAATTATGACGCCTTGTTTTTTATTGGGTATTTAAGTCCCCAAAATTGTGTATTCTGTAGTTGTCTTTAATTGATTTATGGATTTTATTCAGACTTTCACAGCTGAAAGATCATTATTTGATCATAATGAACCAGCAAACTAACAACACACATGGGCCTATGATTATTTTAAATTACAGACTTCTGGAAATTATGTCATGTGGTGTCTGCATGATTTTACTGAAGGTATTGACTGCCTATGAGTTCTATTTCCCAATTAGCCATTTTTTTTTGTCCAATTGGGTAAAAGTACCAGTACCAGTCCAATAGGGAAAAATTGAGATGGGTAAACCTCGAAATTGGGAAAAATCGAGTTGTGAAAACCCTAAAATTGGGAAAATTTGTGTCGTGAAATCTTCGAATTGGGATATTGGTGTATTTGATTTTTTGCTAACAAATACCTTAAAATTGAGAATAACTGATGTCAAGTTGTCAATATTATATTTACTCAGGTTCTAGCCATAGAGCTGCATAAGTAACTTCACTAAAGTTGCATTTCATTTATTTTTTTTAAACCTTCAGTTGGGGAATTTGTATTTTTTCTGCGATTGGGAAAGTGCCGTTTTCCAGTACTTTCGAAGAAGGAAAAAAAAATCTGCCAATAGAAGTCTTTAGGTGGGCTCTACTTAGGTAAACAGATAATTGACAGACAATAGTAAATTGTTCTCAAAATTTTCGGGAAGTTGATGTCGCATTTATGTTAAAAAAAAAGAACTGGTTTGCTGTTCATGTAGTTGACTTGGCCCAAGTCGCCCACTCACCAGACCCATACTTTTTCCAATGTCAACCATAAACCAATTGTCCATTTTGCTCAACAGCAACTTGGTGCACTGATTTAAACCTCGTGGGGGAAACTAGCATAAATGTTTTAGCAATAACCTGTTATAATAATAGATCTTTCTGTAATTCAGCTCTTAATTCTTTCAGGATGTCCACCCATTCTATGCAGACCTGATGAATGTACTTTATGACAAGGACCATTTCAAACTTGCTCTTGGACAGATCAACACAGCCAGACACCTTATTGACAAGTTAGTTCTGTTGAGGAAAAATGACTATGTTTCTTTTCAAGTAAAGTCTTTATGACTGATAAGGCAACTGTGTGATAAATGCAAAGCAGCGATCGCATTTCTTTGACCTAACAGTTTTTACCAATGTCCTCCTAATTCATATTTCGGTGAAGTAGAGAATTTGTTCATTGACTGTTTAAGTGTATTGTTCATGTAAAATGGTAACACTAAGATTGGCAAAGAAAATTTCTTGCTGGTTGACTGACTGCCATGATATAATTAAAATACTACATGTATATAAAATGTCTAAAACAAAAGTTGAACCAAACAAAATATACATAGAAAATATGTGGTTGTATTTATCAGTGTGCTCATTTTAATGTATTGAATTGCTGTAAACTGATAAATTGCGAGACTTAGGACTTAGTTTGATGCACTCAGTTTATTTCACATTTCTAATTAACAGTGTTTCCAAAGATTACGTGCGTTTGATGAAGTATGCAGACAGTTTGTATCGATGCAAACAATTGAAAAAGGCGGCACTTGGCAGGTAATTATTAAAAGTCAAACTATGTTGACAAATACTTCATTGATTAAGGGTAGGTTTGGAAACAAAATTATATACATGCATTACAATAAACTGGAAGGATATCTGTTAAGTCCTCAGTATTATTTATTTTCTTGTTATAATGACCATGATAATAATGATAAAGTTATTCTACAGTTATAAAAAAAATATCACTGTACTGTTCAACTTTGTTATCCCAAACTTGTTTAATTTGAAAGTCAGGATACGTCTGAGTGAACAGTTATTCCACCTCTTTTCTTATTATAAATCAAAAATTTGGTTATCTCAAAGTTTAACTATATATGGATAAACTCCCTGTGTGATGGAGAAGAGCTTGCAGTTTTTGCTAAATGGTTACCATCAAGGTTCTGGGACTTTATCAATTTATCTAATTGTGCACCTCTTTAACTGAATGGATTTGCAAATACAAATATTAAATGAAAACAAATTGGACCTTACAAAAAACTATATTTACCAGAATTTCAATTCCGAAAATTCTTTAAAATATCTGAATTTATCCATATATAAGACGCATTGGAGTATAAGATGCAAACAACTTTTTTTCTGGTAAAAAGTTGCGTCTTATGATTTGAAAAAAAGGTGCTCATGTCTGATGCCTGTAAGGCTTACAAGTCTTCAAAACATAACAAGCAAAGCTTCCAAAATCTGAGAACTGGACCGGGCTTTTCATCAGGAAATTGGGAAGAGGCCCTAGCCTTTCAAATTGGGAATTTCATGCGCGATAACTGCTCATTTTGGGAAGACCGTGTTTTTAAAAGTTTTTGAAACAGGGTCATTTTCATAGTGCAGAAGTATTAAAAGACACATTGTGGTGCATTCTTTATCATATTAGAGCTCATTGCTTTCAATTTGGGAGATGTCCAATATGTCTTAAGTAAAAAAAAAAAATTTTTTTTTTTTTTTTTTTTACAA
>VMBQ01002951.1:62439-119406 GCA_007657795.1 Dreissena rostriformis
TCGTTTAAAGGAAGTCTCTTTTAAACGAAAATCCATTTTAGGCAGAAAGTGTCGTCCCTGATTAGCCTGGGCGGTCTGGGATGACACTTTACACACATGCATTAAGCCCAGTATTCCCAGAGTGAGGCTCATTTGTATACATGTGTACATGTCTGCTCCCTTTGAGAATGTGCACGATAATGAAGAGACAGAAGCAGAGCTTGGAGTACCTAGAGCAGGTGCGTCAGCACTTGTCACGCCTCCCGTCCATAGACCCCAACACACGCACCCTGCTCATCTGTGGCTTCCCTAACGTGGGCAAGTCCAGCTTCATTAACAAGGTATGTGCTCAAGGATTATTGGGATGGTACTGGGAAGTTCATAAAGTGCCGGGGTGTGATTTCTCTCTTTTCAGATGGTTTCCTCCTTTTCAATGTGAAACTTATTTTACAAATAGTTAATAACTGCTGGATCTATAAACAAATGAGGAGTTTAGTTGAACTCTGTTAGGGGGTAGGCCATAGGGCATTTTACTCCCCTGAGGTGGTTCTTAAATCACACCCGTAAGTGCCGTGTGACTATCACATTTTGTGTATGAATAAACTTATGGTTAACTTTAATATAATAAAAAGTACTGTTTAAAGCTAAATCTTGCCAAAATATATTATTGAAGAAACCAATTTAATTCTTAGTTCTATAAAAAAAACATAATTTAACTATTCTTTAATAAATGCTACCAGTAAAAGTGCTTTTGGAAATCATATTTTAATCATGGTGAAACATTTTGGTGTTAGGGTTGAATACAGACTTGTGTGAAGAGTCTTGCTTTGGAAAAACGTAGCTCAATGCCTAAAGTGCCATCCCAGATTAGCATTTGAAGTCCGCTTTCCGCTTTTATGGATTTTTTTCTTTCAATGTCTTGAAAACGAAAATCCAGTGTAGGCAGAAAGAGTTGTACCGGATTTGCCTGTGTGGACTGCACTGATTAATCTGGGAAGATACTTACTGCACATGCATTAAGCCCCGTTTTAGCAGAGCAAGGCTTATATGTGTATATTTCTATATATTTAGATAACCAGAGCAGATGTGGAGGTTCAGCCGTATGCATTTACAACAAAGTCCCTGTTTGTTGGACACACAGACTACAAGTACCTCAGATGGCAGGTAAAACAATTGTCCAAATGTTGGCATTTTAAAGACATTCTCGAATATTGTGAACTCTATTAGCATGAATACAATCCTTTTGTGTGCTTTACTCATACTTGGCTTTCTTCATGCTCATTGTTCACACTTCAATCACAATTGCATTTTCAGAGGAATACATTTTGCTAATTTAAAGTAATTACAGAAATTAATTGTACAATGTTACATGTTCTCCGCTATCCATTGTTGTACAAATGAATGCATAATGGTCATTTCTTCATTAATCTGTCTGGACTTATTTAATTATCCCTCACTCTCATTGGTTGGTCGGTCAGTTTGTCCTGATAAAAGTTTGTGCAGAAAAGTACTTTCACATTTTTATTTTGAAATACCAAATATATCATCACCATTAAATGTAGATGTGGAAAAAATTAACCCCCGTTATCATCACATTTGTGAGTAATTAGCCCTTGAACAATGCTGACAAAGGTGTGTGCTGGTATAAGCCGATTAATAGTCGCTTTTGTGATAAAGCTGTAATATTTAATTATAATATAAGGAGTAATGTCCACATTAACCTTTTCCGTGTGATATATAAATGTTCAGCGTACCCAATCAGTGACATACTCAGTAAGCCCCTCGCAGTGATTTGTTTCTGCCCCAAATTACAGCCTCTTTCAGGCTGTTTCCCAATGGCAAAAGTAACATTTTTTCCACAAAATCTGACCAAAATGTCCCCAAACAGATGCAGAACTTTTCCAATAAACTCAATAATTGGTTTATTGAGTTTATTATACAGGGATATAATGCTATAGCACTTTATCATATACATTGAAAAATGCAGTTAAACATGCACTTATAAACAATGGAATACTGTTATTTATAATCGTATTACATTTATTAATGTTTCGTTTTCTCCAATTTCATGGTTTATTGCACTATTTTTTTCCAATCCAAAAGGCACAGGCTGTAAAACAAAATAGCTGGAAATTGCAGCTATAATTCAAAATTCGTCCCAACTTTTGTGAGTCTAGTAAGTTAATTAGGTAGGAGTATTGGGGCACACTCTGGGTCCACACATAATGTAGGCTCTGGCTCGGGAAAGACTTTTTAAACTTTTAATCATACACACACAGGCTGTAATTATATAAAGCAAAACAATTCACTGCCTCCTCTCTTCAGGTTGTGGACACGCCCGGTATCCTGGACCACTCCCTGGAGGACCGGAACACCATCGAGATGCAGGCCATCACCGCACTGGCCCATCTGAGGGCTGCAGTCCTCTATATGATGGACCTGTCTGAGCAGTGTGGGCACACCATTGAACAACAGGTGGGCTGGCTTCATATACATGCTGCTATTGTCTGTATGTGAGCCGTGCTCTGGGAAAACTGAGCTTAATGCAGGTGCTTTAAGTGTCGTCCCAGATTAGACTGTGCAGTCCACATAGGCGAATTAGGGACAACACTTTTCATCTGAACTGGATTTTTGCAAAGAAGTTATATCTAGGTTTGTGCTGATCACTTGCACAAGTAGTCTTTACTAATAATCCTGCTAGTTAAACACGTAGTCCAACAGTTATGTTGCATTTCTTCAACTTTAACAGGACTTCTTATATTGCGAACGTTTTTTTTTCTGTTATAAGTTGTTGTTTTTTGTGATTTAATATACTGTGAAACCATTTATTTTCGTCAGCACGAAATTTCGTCATTTTTCAAAAAATGACTATTTCGTCAGCACTTAAATTCGTCAATTTCTGATTTTGAAAAAAAAATAAACAAAAATTCGCCGGTCATCTTCCGATTTTTTTTGTGTAAGACTTGTCCGCTCTAAATCGAGGTTGCGATAAATCGTGGTGGGGAAAAGGGGTAACTACGGAGTCACTTGCAGGAGGTGGGCCCTATTTATCACATGCCAATTAACTTGTCTTTTGTTATCAGGTTATAGTAGCTGGCCGTTAGTGTTGTATACAATTAACTCGTTCAGTGTTATGATAAGCGGATAAGTGGGACTGAATTACCGTTAGCGACTACCGGTAATGATGTTACTATAAAGTGCTATCGATCTTTTGAATCATTGACAGCTTTGACAAGTTAAACGAGGCATTTTTCATTTTAATATTGTCTGCTAAAATGCAATTGAAAACGTAACAGTAAAAGATAAATTAAATAAGTTATCCAGACGATTTAATTACATGCAAACCCAGGGTATTTGTTAACCGAAATTGACTTTCATTTTCGCCAGGTTTTCAGAAAGTCCCCGGGAAGCACATTTTTTTTCATGACTGCGTATGACGCAATAAAACGTTGCTTTGTATTGTATTGCATTCAATCTAAATTTAAATTCACTCGTCCATAAATTGCCAGATTTTTTTAAACTTATTTTGTAATAATATTGGATTATCGGATATATATGCACATTAGAAACGCGGTATGTATACAGTTATCAATACACATTTACTTTTTATACGCCCGTATAAAATACGGGACGTATTATGTGAAACCCCTTGGCGGGCGGGCGGCGGGCGGCGGGCGGGCGGCGGGCGGCGGGCGGAAGGCATCACTTTGTCCGGACTCTAATTCAAATTGTATTCATCCGATCTTCACCAAACTTGGTCAGCAGTTGCATCTAGTTGATATCTAGGTCAAGTCCGAATATGGGTCATGCTGGGTCAAAAACTAGGTCAAAGGGTCAATTAGTGCATTTTACTTTGTCCGGACTCTAATTCAAATTGTATAAATCTTATCTTCACCAAACTTGGTCAGTAGTTGCATCTAGTTGATATCTAGGCCAAGTTCGAATATGGGTCATGCCAGGTAAAAAACTAGGTCATAGGGTCAATTAGTCCATTTTCAACAGCGCCACTTTGTCCGGACTCTTATTCAAATTGTATTCATCCGATCTTTACCAAACTTGGTCAGTAGTTGCATCTNGGTGGTGGTGGGGGTGGTGGGGGTGGGGGTGGTGACCTTGACCTAGTGACCTGAAAATCAATAGGGGTCATCTGCAGGTAATGACCAATGTCCCTATGAAGTTTCATGATCCCAGGTGTAAGCGTTCTTGAGTAATCATCCGGAAACCATTTTCCTACTTCCAGTCACTGAGACCTTGACCTTTGACCTAGTGACCTAAAAATCAATAGGGGTCTTTTGCCAGTCATGTCCGATGTCCCTATGAAGTTTCATGTTCCCAGGCGTAAGCGTTCTTGAGTTATATCCGGAAACCATTTTCCTTCTTCCAGTCACTGTGACCTTGACCTGTGACCTTGACCTTTGACCTAGTGACCTCAAAATAAATAGGGGTCATCTGCGAGTCATGATCAATGTTCCTATGAAGTTTCATGATCCTAGTCCTAAGTGTTCTTGAGTTATCATCCGGAAACCATCTGGTGGACGGACCGACAGACCGACCGACAGACCGACCGACATGTGCAAAGCAATATACCCCCTCTTCTTCGAAGGGGGGCATAACAAGTAACAGAAACATAATAACAGTTTTGTAACAGTTTTGCTGACCAGATTTGCATCTCCGATCTGTTCACATGAATATCACTGTTGAGTGTTCATTCTCAGTCGCAGCTTTCAAACAATGGACCCGGCGCCACTCCTCACAGGGTAGCGAGGTCCAAGCCCCAGAGTCTGCCGTACCGAGTGGCACTTGTGGAGGATGAACGCGTCCCAGGAGGCCTTGTTCTTACTGTAGATGTTGAGATAGATCCCTAGCACTACTATTAATCCTGACCACACATACCTGAAATAAGAGAAATGTGGAGATTGTTCAATAAAATCGAGTCGCGTTCTGAGAAAACGGGGTTAAATGCATGTGCGTAAAGTGGTGTCCCAAATTAGCCTGTGCAGTCCGCACACGCTAATCAGGGACAACAGGAGGAAAGTGCCTTCTCTGATTAGCCTGTGCGGACAGCAGGGTTTGACATAACGGCACGCCTAAACAACGATGACTAGTAAAAGTTCAGTACAGGCTAGTAAAGAAGATAATATGTGACCAGCTAGAACCCTCTAGTGAAAAAAGCCTTGATTTATTATAATAAGTTGAAACAGTGGGAGACTAAATAAAGAATAATGAAATAATGATACATACTGGTATGTAAATGGTTTTGTGAAGAAGAGGAATGACAGAGCAATCGTTACAGCTTTCCTGCACGTTGTCACTGAAACATACTATACAATTCCAAATGTCCACAAAACTAAATACTGAATACAAATTATCAAACAAGGGACAAAATTGTCACAAAACCAGGTTTCAAAAAAAAAAGTCTGATAAAGGGAGACAACTGCAACTCAAATTGTGCATTGCTACTGATTGTTCATCACAATAACCCCCTTGTTTCAAAATCTATCTGTTTTTCGACCCTATGACCTAGTTTCTGACCCAGCATGACCCATATTCAAATTGACCTAGATATTGTCTAGATACAACTTCTGACCAAGTTTCGTAAAGATCGGATGAAAACTATTTGAATTAGAGAACGGACAACATGCTCAATGTTTAAAACGCACTAAGTGACCCTGTGACCTAGTTTTTAATCCGGCATGACCCATATTTTAACTTGACCTAGATATTGTCTAGATACAACTTCTGACCAAGTTTCGTAAAGATCGGATGAAAACTTTTTGAATTAGAGAGCGGACAACATGCTCAATGTTTAAAACGCACTATGTGACCCGGTGACCTAGTTTTTAATTCGGCATGACCCATATTCGAACTTGACCTAGATATTGTCTAGATACAACTTCTGACCAAGTTTCATAAAGATCGGATGAAAACTATTTGAATTAGAGAGCAGACAACATGCTCAATGTTTAAAACGCACTTAGTGACCCCGTGACCTCGTTTTTAACCCGGCATGACCCATATTCGAACTTGACCTAGATATTGTCTAGATACAACTTATGACCAAGTTTCGTAAAGATCAGATAAAAACTATTCGAATTAGAGAGCGGACAAGCTTGTTCCGCCCGCCCGCCAGCAAGCCCGCCAGCCAGCCCGCCCGCATTCGCCAATCTAATAACCAATGTTTTCCTTCGGAAAACCTGGTTAATAAGTTTATTCTTAGAAAGACCTGAAAAGTACTCATTTTCCAATAAGCTTATTAATTCAAAGCTAACAATCACACATATAATGCATATTGCATTTGGATTTCTACTGGCAAATTTACCAGCAAAATGTTTCATGGAAAAATTTGTGATCTGAATTTGACATTTCCTTTTCAGTCCGTAATATTCAAAGCCTCTAGTGGGAATCCATGACAGCTTGCAAGATTCTTGTTTTATAATTTCTTGCAAATATGGCAGATGGGGTTGAACAACAAATGTTAATCGAACAGTGGGCCCCAAATGAACAGACAATAAACACATGCTTAAAACAACAAAGCCAGTAAAAAAATACCGGTAGTGGCAATCATTTGCAATTACAATAAAGCAATACTACAGTACCATATCTTACAAACCTAATTTTATATATCTTTTTATAGGTATATTGATATATCTATTTGTTTCTGCTCCCAAGTATAGCAATATATACTTCAGTTGCCATGTTAAGTGGTTTGAATGAATTAACAGTGTTTGACTTGACTTGAGTATGTGTATGTATCAATTAACCAAGGTGTGAATATCAGTTAATTTAGCATCACGAATAGTGTTTAGAAGTGACTGAAAAAGGCAGCATTAAATAAACAGCTTATTGCATAGGCAGCTTAATCGTTCTTGGCAAACATCATGTAAGTACATTCATTGTTTGTTCCAACCACATAATTCATGGAAATTAAGAGTCTTGCAAATAACAATGGTTTTCCAGTATATCCTTCGCTATTCTTTTGACTTTTACATGTCCCATATGCAGCAAAGGGATTAAACTCATTGGCAGGGAAATAGTTTTAATTGTTTGTGACAGAATCTTAAAAGCTCCATTGCAAAATGTGACAAAATTTCCAAGCTTGTCTGCACCCACCTGTCACAGCTACTAACGCTCCGAATGTCTTGACCAGACCCAATACAATGTTCACACCAATGTATCCAGTCAAGGAGAATATGAGACCATACCCATAGGTTTCCATGGGATACTGAAAGCAGAAAACAATTTATCAATCATTTAAATGAGTCTCACTATGTGAAAAGGGGGCTAAATGCATGTGCGTAAAGTGTCGTCCAAGATTCAAAAAGAAAATGGGACAACACTTTACGCCTAAACTGGTTTTTTGCTAAGAAGGGACTTTCTTTAAACAAAAAATATTAAAGCAGAAAGTGTCGTCCCTGATTAGCTTGTGCGGACTGCACAGTCTTATCTGGGATGACACTTAACGCTCATGCATTTAACCCCATTTTCTCAGAGCAAAACTCAATACTGCCAGGTACTGTGACAATTTAAAATTCAGTCACAAATGTGTTCGAAATATATACAACACAACACACAACAAGAGATGTTTGAAAAACATGAATGCCCCCCCCCCCCCCCCCNGGTTTATACTATTTTGCATTGTATCCTCGAGTCACCAGTTTCGGTTGATGTGTAACAAATAGTTGACAAGATCAGATTAAAGAATAAATATTAACCAGTAATTGCAAATAGAAAGACTAAAAAAAGTACAATAAGTTCGGGCTGGGGGTAGCTCTGCCCTTTATCGTGGTTGGGGACATCGGCCCCAGACCCTCAGTCTAATTTTCCAGATATCATATTTGGGACAATTGACACCCCTGCTATAGAAGCTTATTCAGAACTGAATCGGTAATCTCCATTGGGCACTCATTGAGTAGATGCTTATTGAACACTCTATAACTAGTATTATGGAGTTGGTTTGGTCCAAGACTGACATAGTTACAAATGTTAACAGAATTATAACTTTAATTCGGGCTAGTTAAAATTGATTCGGGCTAGTGAAATTTCCAAGCTGGTAGCCCGATCGGGCTAGTGCCTCAAAAAAATTAATGCCAAGACTGTCAACTTGTTTGTTATTTAAAGTAGAGCATGTTTTTTTAGTATAATAAAATAAATATAATCGGCATCTTTCTGGGTACAGAAATATATTACCCAGTGATAGCACCTGGACAGAACATTGAGATGTTGAATGTATTTTAAACAAAAGAGCACATTTATTTTGTTTGTGATTTTCCGATGTACATATAATATTTTTTATTTTTGATGAACATAAATAAATCATGTATTAAAAGCTTACCAGTAGGAGTTAGAACTTTGTGTGTCAAAACCTAATCCATCTATATGTGTATAGTTTTCCAAGATATGAGTTGATATTACTGAAATCTTGTAAGTTTATGCATAAAATCTGTGTGTGCTTAAATTATTTTCTAGTCATTTGAATTCTGAAGAAATGATTACGCTATTGTCTACCCAAACTGGGTCCTTGAAGGACCATTGGTCAGCTATTACATGTTAGGGGTCACTTGATGTTCGTTAAGAAGAAACTTCCTTTACACAAAAAATACTATACAAGCGAAAAGTGTCGTCCCTGATTAGTCTGTGTGTACTGAACAGGCTAATCTGGGCTAGCACTTTACGCATATGCATTAAGGGGTCTTTTGTAGGAGCGGCCCCCGTGCATCCCGGAGGCAGTGAGGCTGAAGCGTGAGGCGATGGAGGTGGGCAAGGAGAAACGGAAGTTGGAGAGGGATATAGAGCTGGAGGAGGGAGATGACTATATACTGGACCTGAGGAGTGAGTGCATTAATGAGACCTACTTTATAACCATTTGTATGTTGCTTATATGTAGACCAAACATTTGAGACCAGTCAGGTTATGGTCAATGTCGGTTAAGGTTAATGTCACTCAAGTGTTACTTGTATAAGTGGATGTTTATGTTGCATCATTGAATTAAGGTTGCACTGAAATAAGTATTTGCCACTGAAAACCGAATCTGAATACTGATGTGTTGATATCTGTTCATGAGAAAACAAACTTTATGTTAATTTTCTGTACAGTTATATATAAAATAAAATAGAATTGTAAAACAAGCTATAACGACACTGCCTAATTATTAATTTTAGTCATAATATGGTTCTGGTTTTGAGCTTGTAAATGTGCATTATGATTTGAGGGCTTTACAAAGGAAATGGCATTAAATTTTACCTAGTTAATATCTTTGTTACAACCAGTAAAATAGCTTACAAAATTGGAAATGATATTCAAACACTTATTTACTTCTTAATACACATTTGTGACTGTTCTGTCTACTATAGAGACTTGGGACCTGCCAAAACCAGAAGAGAAATACGATATTTTACCTGAGATCTGGGAGGGACATAACGTGGCTGACTTCATTGACCCCGAGATCATGGAGGTAAGTTATACAGTATGGACTATCTTGTTTCCAGCTCTTGAGTTTGAATACCAGCATGACAACCTTACCTTTTTATGGCCCCGGTAGGGTGGTATATAGTGATCGCACTGTCCGTCTGTCCTTCTGAAATTCCATTACACTTTGCGTTTAGGTTTCGAAAAATGCTCATAACTTCTATGTCCCTTGAGANTGCAGCTCCATGAGATACACATGCATGCCAAATATCACCTTTTAGCGCAGTGTGCAAGAATCAACATCCGCTTAATTTTTAATTGGTAAAGATGTGTTAAAACTTGAAATTTTAATCTTTTTGTCCAGAAATGCCACTCGCCCTGCAGGACGAGCGCTGCCCGAATATTCACTCGTCCGGAGCAGATTTCTACTCGTAATTACGAGCGAGCGAGTGGATTTGTCGACCCCTGGCCTATTTAATCTCATGTTAAGATCCCCTGAGACCTTGACTTTTAACCTGTGAAGACTACAGTGACTACTTCCTTCCATCTATGTTATCATCAAACCTATTTGCATTATCATAGGTTGAAGCATTCTCAAAACATAGTGCTGAAACGAAATGGTCATCAAACTGACCACCAGACCGACATACAGATGCAAAGCAATATACCCTTGCTTCTTCGAAGAGGGGCATAATTATACAATCAGAGATATTATTTAATACACTGACTGAATGAATAAAATAGCCTTCCAGTATATATCACATTTGTTTCAATGCATAATCTTTTGAAAAAAGGTTTTACCAAACACATTTATTCTCTTGACACTAAATCTTTGTCAGATAACACTTTAAACTTTTTTACTATAAACTATCAAACCTACCTTCTGACAGACATGAATAGCCGTGAATATGTCCCCAGCGACGAGAATCCCAAACAAGATGTACATAAATCCGATGGCGTAGGAGTAGAAGACCATCTCAGAGTTTCCAGCCAAGTACTGCTTTAAAGCCTTCTCCTGGAGGTTGCCAATTGCCCCATCACAACACAGGGCCGCAGATATGAGTAACACACCTAGGGTAGGGAAGTAGCAAATATGAGTCCTGCTTTTGGATAAAGGGGCTTCATGAATGTGCGTAAAGTGTCTTCCCAGATAAGTCCCAGATAAGCCTGTGCTTTAATGGTATTTTTCGCATAAAGAAGTCTCTTTTCAACGAAAATCAAGTTATACGAAAATCAAGTTATGCCAAAAAGTTTCATCCCTGCAAACTGCACAGACAAATCTGGGATTACACTTAACGCACATGTATTAAGCCCAGTTTTTCCAGAATGAAGCTAATTTTTTTGTATTTTTTAATGTTTAGGTGTAGGTTTATCTAATTATTTATATTCAACTCTGGATAAACGAGGCTTGTTGTTTTGTATTCAAAGCAGGAATTACATTTTAAACTTTAACTTTAAATTACATTTTAAACTTCAATACATACCAAAATCTGTGAAAAGGTCCCCTTTTCACAGATTTTGGTATGTATTGAAGTTTGTCATTAAATGCTTTAAATTGATAAATGCCAACATTGGAACTAAAAAGCTCCAGTAAAAAAACAAGGATAAAATTAAATCAAGAAAAAAGTAATCCACAACTGTGCTCGAACCACTGACCCCTGGGGTAAAAGTCTAGAGCTTAGACAACTCGGCCATCAGTGCTCATACAGTGAGTGGTGCATTTTATACTTTATATAAGCAATCCTAGTAGTGTCACAAAATATAACGATAACAACAGAACTCTCCAAATTATTCAATCGTTTCTCAGTGCAACGCTTTATTATTTTCAAAAGACGCATATAATGGATATTTTAGAGCATGGTAAATAATCAATATTACTGTTTCCTCACAAATATCATAACTTCTACGAAAATTTGTGAATCTGAAACAATTTTTTTCAATTTTGTCAATTTACCAAAACGTGAAAAGGCCCATTAAACTGGTGAGGCACAAATAGTATGGGCTTAGCAACACTAACAAGAGTGCCAAATTGTCACAAGATACGCCCGTTCTACTAAGTGACACCGTGACCTAGTTTTTGACCCAACATGACCCATATTCGAACTTGACCTAGATATTGTCTAGATCCTACTTCTGACAAAGTTTGGTGAAGATCGGATGAAAACTATTTGAATTAGAGAGCGGACACTGCTGTGGACACCGCCTCCGCCCGCCCGCCGCCCGCCCGCCCGCCAAGGGTGAAACTATTATACGTCCCGTTTTGTAAAAACGGGCGTATAAAAATTGATTTTAGGTTGATGACAATGATAAACAGTTGCCTTTCTATAGTACCCATGCACAGTGAAAAACTCATGTACCTGTGGAAATCATGATTAGATTGAAGGAAAAATGAAACTTACCAATAAACATGTTGTTAAAAATAACTCGTTTCAAAAATCGCGAAAAAAATAAACCCGATGAAAATATCGCAAAATAAAACTGGATAAAAATATTGCATAAAAATATTGCATGTGTTAATCGGTTGCATGTCTCCAATCAGACCTGACTGATATATAATCTATATACTACCTCTGACCAAGTTTGGTGAATTCAACTTGAACTAGAGCTTTGTCACTGAATGTGACTTATACCCCCATACCACTTTGACGCAGGATAAAAAGTTGTTTAAAAGTTTCGGATGAATACAATTTGAATTAGAGTCCGGACAAAGTGGCGCCGTTGAAAATGCACTAATTGACCCTATGACCTAGTTCTTGACCCGACATGACCCATATTCGAACTTGACCTAGATATCAACTAGATGCAACTACTGACCAAGTTTGGTAAAGATCGGATGAATACAATTTGAATAAGAGTCCGGACAAAGTGGCGCTGTTGAAAATGGACTAATTGACCCTATGACCTAGTTTTTTACCTGGCATGACCCATATTCGAACTTGGCCTAGATATCAACTAGATGCAACTACTGACCAAGTTTGGTGAAGATAAGATTTATACAATTTGAATTAGAGTCCGGACAAAGTAAAATGCACTAATTGACCCTTTGACCTAGTTTTTGACCCAGCATGACCCATATTCGGACTTGACCTAGATATCAACTAGATGCAACTACTGACCAAGTTTGGTGAAGATCGGATGAATACAATTTGAATTAGAGTCCGGACAAAGTGGCGCCGTTGAAAATGCACTAATTGACCCTATGACCTAGTTTTTGACCCGGCATGACCCATATTCGAACTTGGCCTATATATCAACTAGATGCAACTGCTGACCAAGTTTGGTGAAGATCGGATGAATACAATTTGAATTAGAGTCCGGACAAAGTGATGCCTTCCGCCCGCCGCCCGCCCGCCGCCCGCCCGCCGCCCGCCCGCCCGCCAAGGGGTTTCACATAATACGTCCCGTATTTTATACGGGCGTATAAAAAGTGTATTAAATTTTATTGATAACAATATGCAATAACATTTTTTATTATTTGAAAATGCTAACAAAGAATTCTTTCAGAATGAATTCATCTATCTCTTACCATTATGTGGGGTAGAATATTACAACACAAGAGTAACCAAAGTTTTATAAAAGGAGAGAAACAGACAGATCCCTTTTCGTTGGGTTTAATAAATAAACTTTGAAAGTCTATTCTAAATTTAAATTTAAAGGCATATTTGCTGTCAAACTCTTGCAAACCTATTAATCCTTCACTGATCATATACACATTTTGACTCGTTTGTAGACTAGTCCTTTAAAAAAACTAATTAATTAAAGACCTTTCTTACAAGATTCAAGTTTTAAAGGCTTCATTTCCAACCCTTAGGTACTGGTGAGCAGAAAACAGAGGACAACCTGAACATCATGCAAGTTAATCTCTCGCAGGCTGTTCGGGTTGTATGCAAGTTGCATATGGCCATTTCACTTTGCACCTGAGTGGGAAATGATTAAAAGGGGCAGAAACAACCTACTCACCATACGTATTGAATGAGGCGGACACAGAGTTATCTGCCAGGGTGAACATGATCAGTCCAAACACCATCATCAGCATGGCGGTCACATCAATCAGGGAGTACCTCTTGCCTGAAGCATCACAAGGAATTCATCGTCACTAAGAAACTAACATCAACAATAGTTTCTCAATGCCTTTTTCAGTTTCTCAATGCCTTCTTCAGTTTCTCAATGCCTTTTTCAGTTGCTCAATGCCTTTTTCAGTTTCTCAATGCTTTTTTTCAGTTTCTCAATGCATTTTTCAGTTTCTCAATGCCTTTTACAGTTTCTTAATGCTTTTATCAGTTTCTCAGTGCCTTTTTCAGTTTCTCTATGCCTTTTTAATCTGTTAATACAACTCATACATCATTGTTTGTCTATACACACTGAAAATATATATATAATTGTATGCACCTATTAATATTTTCTCTATGCCTTTTTCATCTGTGAGTAAAATTTATACATCCTTGTTTGTCTTAACACACTGAAAAATATCTTTTTTTCTTTTCTATATTTCTTAAATGCTTTTTGAAACATAAAATTACATGTATTACATAGATAACATTAGATGTGTTGCATATGTTATTTTTTAAATCTTTGATTGCATAACATAATTGTGTTATTGTTAATATTGTATATGTATTGGTTTGCAATCTTCAAATAAAATGTGTTGAAAACTAAAAAAAAATAGAAATGGCGCGGCAGAGGCCGACGCGTATCCCCACCCAGAATGTTTGACCTAGGTGTGCCCCAGGGTTTGTAATGGGGCCATGCATAGTTGAGATTGACCGTATTGTCATAAGAGAGGTCCAGTATCAATTTGAAGTGAATCGGTGTAGAAATGAAGATGTTAATATAAAATCACCTTAAAAAATTAGTGAAAATCTCTGACCCGGCCCCACCCAAACCCCAATAATTTTTGACCCAGGGGTCAGAACAAAATTCCAAATAGTGCAGGCTTACCAATATGGTCGCACATATGCTAATAGCTACCATGTGTGTAAGTTTCAAGGTTCTAGTGCTAATAGTGTAGGAGGAGATAGTGGCCAGGACGGACGGACGGACGGATGGACGGACGGACAGACGGACAGAGGGACGGACGGCGGAGATAACCACAATATCCCCACCTTTTTTTCAAAAAGCGTGGGGATAACAAGAGGGCCATGGTGGCCTTGGTTGCTCACCTGAGTAGTATTTATGTTACACTCGAGTGTTAACAAGGTTTTACTATAGCCATATAAGGAAAACTGCCCCGCCTCCTGGCAGCAATGTTTTTCAATGGAACAGAACCATTTCCGAACGCTACTCAGATATCATTTGAACAAATGTTCTGACCAAGTTTCATAAAGATTGACCCATTAATTTGACTTCAAGAGTGTTAACAAGGTTTGACTATAGCCATATTAGGAAAACTGACCGGCCCTTAAGCGACCATGTTTTTCAATGGACCACAACCAATTTCGAACTCCGCCAAGATATCCTTAGAACACATGTTCCTACAGAAATTCATGAAGATTGGACTAAAAATGTGACTTCTACCATGTTAACAAGGTTTAACTATAGCTACTACAGCCATATAAGGAAAACTGCCCCGCCCCCTGGTGGCCTTTTCAAACTCAGCCAAGATATCCTTTGAACAAATGTTCCTACCAAGTTTCATTAGGATTGGACTAAAACTGTGACTTCTACAGTGTTAACAAGGTTTTACTATAGCTTCTATATCCATATAAGGAAAACTGCCACACCCCCTGGTGACCATGTTTTTCAATGGACCGCAACAATTTTCGAACTTGGCCAAGATATTCTTAGAACAAATGTTCCAACTAAGTTTCATGAAGATTGGACTAAAATTGTGACTTCTTCAGTGTTAATAAGGTTTTACTATAGCTACTTTAGCCATAAAAAAAAAACTGCTTTTTATGGACCGGAACCATTTTCAAACTCAGCCGAGATATATTTATAACAAATGTTTCTGACAAAGTTTCATGAAGATTGGATTAAAGATATGACTTCTAGAGTGTTAACAAGGTTTTACTTTAGCCATATAAGGAAAACTGCCCCGCCCCCTGGCTGCCATTTTTGTCAATGGACCGGAACTATTTTCGAACTTAGCCAAGATATATTATTGGGACAAATGTTCTGACAAAGTTTCATGAAGATTGGACTATACATGTAGCCTCTAGAGTGTTAACAAGGTTTTACTATAGCCACTATATCCATATTAGGAAAACTGCCCCGTCCCTTGGTGGCCATGTTTTTCAACGGACCGGTACCATTTTCAAACTTGTCCAAGATATCATTGGGATACATGTTCTGACCAAGTTTCATGAAGATTGGACAAATAGTGTGACTTCTAGAGTGTTAACAAGGTTTTACTATAGCCATATAAGGAAAAATGCCCAGCCCCCTGGCGGCCATGTTTTTCAACAGACCAGAACCATTTTTAAACTCCTCCAAGATATCATTACAACAAATGTTCTGACTAAGTTTCATGAAGATTGGACAATAAATTACTTTTAGAGTGTTAACAACCTGTCAAGGTAAATGTTGACGCCGCACGGCGGACGACGCACGACGGGCAAAAGGCGATCACAAAAGCTCACCATGAGCAAGTTGTGCTCAGGTGAGATAAAAAAGAACATCAACAATGGCAAAACTTATTTGCATCTATCTATCGCTATCAACATTATCCAGTGCTCCAGGTAGGCCTTAATGGAAGGGCACCACACCCTGTTGCCCCTTTGTACCACCCTGCCCTTTCGGAACCCCGCTACCCCATTTTTTGACTGATAAAAATTATCTAAATTTACGCATTTAATCTTGTTTATAAATAATAGAAATAATGTTTTAAATTAAAATACATGTAGTATGAAATGTGTAACACATGTTATAGTGAAAATATGCCACAGGGATAATTATTAATCATAATACAACCACTTAAATGCCCTTTTGACAAACGAGCAAACTACCTTTTTCAAAGCATTTAGTATCTGTTATAAGTAATTATTCATATAATCGTTGCAAAGAATACTTCCAAACAAATATTTTTATTCATCAACAAATTCGTCTTCATAAAGCACAAATGTCACCAAACACAAGTACTATTAAAATGTGGTATGGTAAGTAAGGCAAACAAATGAGCCTTGCTCTGTCAAAAAGGGGGTTTAACGCATGTGCCTAAAGTGTTGTCCCAGATTAGCCTGTGCAGTCCGCACAGTCTAATTAGGGAAAGCACTTTCTGCCTAAACTGGACTATCGCTATGAGAAGACATCCTTGAAACAAAAATTACCATGAAAGCGGAAAGTGTCGTCCCTGATTTGCCTGTGCAGACTGCACATGCTTATCCAGAACGACCCTTTACGCACATAACACCGTTTTCCAACACTACAGGCACCTTGTATGAGGACTCCTCCAATCATGACGGGTATGAGTTTGCAGCACTTGAAGATCACCTGGGTGGGGTAGTTCAGGTAGCCCACCGACGTGTTTGACAGGCCCATCGTACCCACGGTCAGCAGGGCAATGATGGCATACATCTTCAGTGGAATCCTGCATAGGACACAAGTAATGGATGGTTAGGTTAGAGTAAGGACTACAGCAGAACAAAAGTTTAATACCCAAATAATTGTTCAATGCACAGTCTTCATGCATATCACTGTAATAGCTAATAAACATCTCACTAAAGTAAGTTCTTGAATGAACTTACAGAATATGATTAAGTTATGAAATGTTTGGCACTGACAGAAAAAAAAAACAGAAAAATATGTAAAATAAAAATAATTGTTTTAAGCACAGTATTCATGTTTATCACTGTACAAGAGAATAAATGTTTGACTCTGGTAAGTTCTTGAATTCATTTAGTTTAGTTAGGCTTTTGTAAGTCTGCCTATTGATTTGTGCTAGAAGATTAAAACATTTTATGTGAGGACTGCCAAGGTTTACAACAAGCAGGGCTTTCGCAGGCTCAACATTTTCTTCAGCCCAATTTGCCATGCTATGGGTCTATTTTATGGGTTATAACGAAGAAACAGTTGCATCCAAATAGAATTTTCTTCCGCCAAAGTTACTTTTTTGGTGAAAGGCAGAGAAAACATTGAGAAGATAACAAACAGCAATACTAAAGCATTCATTTCAAGTTTTCGAGTTTTAAATGTATTCCCTCCATTATATTTTATATTGAGTATTGCACATTCTCAACTAAGCATAAAGGCAGTTTTCTTATAGTATAAAGGCAGTTTTCTTATAGTATAAAGGCAGTTTTCTTACACAGTAGAATAAAGGCAGTTTTCTTATAGTATAAAGGCAGTTTTCTTATAGTATAAAGGCAGTTTTCTTATACCGTAGTATAAAGGCCGTTTTCTTATAGTATAAAGGCAGTTTTCTTACTGCTGCATTTCACTGGCTGTATCATAGTAACAATGGATGTAATGAAAACAGCAACATTATAAGATTATTGCAAAGTGATTACACATAAAATTAGAACATGCAGAATGTTTACATGTTTGAATACTCACTTCCGATTCTGTTCTCCAGTTAAGAACATTTCCAGCAGCCCAAAGGGTATGTAGAACCCAAATTGAATTAGGGTCAGGTACCAACCATGTGGTCGAAACTCTTCTAGTCGGAATATCAACTCCTACAATAAATTAAAAACAAAAAAAAAAGTGCTGCCATTAAGATTATTATGATTTCAATTGTTTGTATTATTATTGGAAGGATCAGAATGGTCACAAACCCAAACATTGAACTCACTTTGTTAGTTGCAGCAACCTTGCTACAAGTGCATGCATTATACATCTTACGATAAAGTATTGACTAAAGAAAACACATTACAAGTACTCATTGGGATCACAATTACGACAATAAATGTTTAACAAACTGCAGGAGTGTCATACAAATTTCAGTATTCAGGGGGTTTTTTGGCCTGATTTTATAGCCGAATAACGGCTATGTTCCCAATGACAAAAAGTATATTTTTTTCCCAAAATTTGGTAAAATATTCCCAATTTCCAAAAAAAAAAAATTTTTTTTTTTTTTTAGTGTCTAATGATTATTTTATCTCAATTTTATTTCAATTACATCTAAAAAAGTTTATAATAAGGATTTATATGATTTTATTCTGTTTATTTGAATTATTAATAAGACTTATATCAAACTAGTTTTCCCCAATTCAGTAAACTTTTTGCGCGAACAAATTTCAATCCTGAATTTATTTTCCCAATTTCTTAAAAACGCCGATAAAATTTCCAATTCCAAAGCCATGGGCTTTCTTCCCAAAAAGTGGAAAAAAAAACCTGAGTATTGTTTGATTAAGGTATTTGATATCTGTAGGAAGAAAACCTGGGATGAAAAGGGTGGCTAGTGATTTTTTTTTTTGCTTTATATTTTACAGCCTGTGCCTGTTAGATTGGGAAAAATAGCACAATAAACGATGAAATAGGGAAAATTAAACATCTTTAATATAATTATAAATAACAATAAATTCAAAGTGCGTATATGTGCATATTTAACTGCATTTTAAAATTTATATTAAAAAGTGCTACGGAATTATATTGCTGTATAATAAACTTAATAAACCAATTATTGACTTAATTGCAAAAGTTTGGCAATTTGGGGGGGGGGGGATTTGGTCAGATATTTGGGGAAAAAAGGTAACTTTTTGCCATTGGGAAACAGCCTGTAAGAGGCTGTAATATTGGGAAAAAAATATAACTGAGTTCTCAACCAACTGCACTAACCTGGCGTCTGGTTACCCAGACCAACTACACTAGCATTGGTTACACAAGATGTGAGTTCATGTAGCAACCAGCATTTATCCAAAACAGACATTCACAGCAATATAATAAAGTGGCCAGTACAAAATTTTACACAAAGCTGAAATGCAAAACTACTCCAATACCTGCATGTAACCGTACACCAGATAAACAACAAATGTTGCTGTGGAGAGCACCATAAATTGAGCCAGTCTAGACATGTGAGTCAAGTCCACACAGAACATCTTGACTTCGGTTTTCTTTTGGTCCATACTAGGGCCGCCATCCTTAGCCATTTCAACGTACACTTCGTCGCCTTTCTCAGATGTTATTCCCATTTTTCTCAGTTGTTTCTCTCTGTTGGGCACGTTCTTGTATCTGGTTGCCGACATCTGTAAGGGAGACATATATTATACACAATTTATAACTGTACAAATAAATATTATGTTAAATTAAAAAGTTTTCTTTCCATCAAAATATAAACTTCAACATAAAACTGTCAACAAGAATAGTGTGTTGAAACATTGTCATGTTTTTTTAGGGTGCATGCAAAGGATAACGTCCGTAGGTTGCCATTCAGGTAAAGTTAATGTGTTTATGAAGTTTATTGATCGCTTTCCTTAATTTGTCACTAAAAACCTCTGTTAAGGGATGCAAACTGATAGGCTGCGGAGAACTGCGGTTGTGTTTATAAAGGGGTACATATGGACTCTCAGAGCTGTCACAGCAAAAATTATCAAAGGCTCTGGGAGTCCGTTTATATGGACTATGGGAGACCATGTCCCGGTTGGCATTGTGGATTTAGAGCGCTTATTGGTATGCCTGTGAAGCAACATGCCTGCACATGTGTAGATAAGATTATCATGATAAGATGACGCAAACTGGAACTCGTGATGACACAAATCTTTGTTAATTGATACTGTCAATAATAGATCTTTGCACGAGGATACAACAATTACATGTTTGGTCCGAATTGTGATGTTTTATTCCAAAGACCAAAAATACTTCCCACAAAGTAAGAATAAAATTCGGATGCATAGGAGTACTTTTTTGGCTGTTTTATTGTGTCATATAGTTCACGAAACTACATGTGTGGAGGAAACCATAGAAACAGAGAATTTTTATTTCGGACATTTGTGTCCGAACATAGTCACATTTAAATGTTTCTACTGCATTTTTAAATACGTGACATTAGTGTGAAACAACTATAAATAAACTCGACATCTATAACTCGAATAAATTCAAGCCAATATTGTGTTCTGTAATTAAAATCAACAATGTTTTTTTCTCTGTATTACGTGTGCTTTTTCGGCTCTTAGGCTGTCAACCCGGGAAAACTCGTGCCCTACAATAACATTTTAGGTTACATTTCACTAACTTTTGTATTGATATATGTTAGTTGTTTATAATTTATCGGTAGACATTTAAGGCAAGCTTTCTTCATATTTCCGCATGAATTTCAAAAAAACGAGCATAGATAATCTGGTTGGTCTAAAGCAAATGCCGTCAGTCTAAATTTCATCTTAATGGTGTACATTTATTTTTTCTTGAACATGTATTGAAATGAATACCGATTTATTTCCTCCGTACGGGGTACATCTCAACAAGTCTAGTGAAGTTGTAAGTCATAATAATTGGAAGGAACATATATGTATTGTCTGCTCAATCTAAAGGGGACACACTAGCCGAAGACGCCGTCATTGAATCACATTTATAGATGTCTCCTTTGTTTAAGCGACACAAACGTTTCAAATTACTTATTTTCTGACAAATGGTATCCTGTACATGATCGAGCGTAACAAATACTGGCTGGGAAATTCAGAAGAAGGGCGACGGGCCAAATATGGAGTATTTCATTAAATACCTTAGCAGCACTACTAGTCAGCACTAGGGATAACCGACTTTTTTATCAACATCGAATGTGACTCATCACCTGTCACTAATAATTGGTTTCATTTCCGACGATAATTTACGAGGTCTTTCCACCCCGGAACAACATTATGTGTGGATCTCACTACATCTTATTTATAATTCAGTCATAAATATTTTAAATTATATAATTATTTAGAATACAAAAATCACAGTTATGTAGCGGATTCGTGGTCTACTTTTATTTTAACGCAGATTCCCATTCCAGATTCAACCCACCGCTACACCTTACGTACCGGTACTTTAAGCGGTAAAGTCGATGAGAAGTTTACCCTGGAACACCCATGGTCGTCTCTGCAACGTTGAGACTCCTCTTGCACCGACCGCGTTATCCAACGAACCAAAGATCATTTTCATAGTTTCTGTTGCTACATATATATAAACTAACTGACCAGTAACTGTATTATATGTGTTTAAAATGCTAAATCAAGAACTGGTATAAAAGGGAAGCTACAATCAAAGGTCAATGCATTCGTGATTTAATCATTAATTCTTTAAAGATACAAAAACACATACAACACGGTAACAAAATATATGATTATTTAGATTTGCGCACAGCTTAATGCAATTCAATACTTAAGAGTACTTCAGAACAAAAAAAAAAATGCACATATTAATTAAGTTAATTGCAATAACAATATTGACATACAACGTGTCTACTATTTGACATATTCACTAAGCCGGTGTCCCAGTTGTTGTAGTCTAGCCGGTGTAATTAATATAACGTAAGGCGTATGTGGCTACATGTTTATTCATTTATACCCATGCTACAAGTGTACAATAAACTATGACGCTTTAAGGGACTTGTTCACAGATTTTGGCATGTTTAAAAGTTTGTCATTTGATGCTTTAAATTGATAAAAAAAATAAACATCAGAACTAAAGAGCTACACTATTAAAACAAGAATACAATTTAAAAAAAGTTAGCCACACCAGGGCTCGAACCTCTGAACCTTGGAGTAAAAGACAAGCGCCGAAACCACTCAGCCATCCGTCTTCGTGTGTGTATGCGTGTAATTCAGAATTTATGTTCGGTCGTCGTTGAGTCTTTACGACTTTATTATGTGCGGACCTGACCATCTGTCTTCACTTGGTTTGCCATTTATTCTAAACTTTGTATAACTATCCACGTGTTGTTACAAAATATAACGATAACACAAGAAATCGAAATTGTAGATCGTTTCGCGTCTGAGACGCTTTATAATTTTATCAATTTCTAACGATGATTTTTCGTAAACGAAAGTGTATTTTTAGTATAAGTCTGTGGCATTAGTGTTATTTTGCACACTGATGTACATTGCTCATTTATTTTTTGAATCTGTGACAAAAAGTTGAAAAATTCTCATTTTGATAAACTGTGAACAAGTCCCTTTAATCATAAAAATACAAGATTAACAATAGAGACAACTCTTACGGATCGAGTATTTAGTATTACACAGTAATATCCCTTTAACATATTTCTTGACGATATTTAACACCAGTTGTTCATACAAGTATTAATCAGATTATTTACTAAGCACATACACTACAATACTGGTAACCGCATGTAGCAAACAGAGAGAAATCATTTAACAAAGGCTAGCTCAAAACAAACTACTATTTACAAACTGTATCTTATCTCTATACAATTGGTATCACGTTCATAGAATCAGAACTATCACAAAGGTTGTCGCGTTTCAAACTGAACACATTAGCAATGGGTGTCTATATTCGACGAAAGAAACTAATTTATAATTAGAACTACCGGTAGCAAAACAAAATACCCCCACAAGCCATTGTGCACATTTGGTATTTGGATGTTTTCGTTATATCCGCCTTGGTTCTGTATTTTGTAGATCGGGTAGGACACATGCCTTTACCGAAACTGATTTGTTTTTGTATGTGATGCTCTGTCGATTCCTAATAACGACGAAATAATAAAAATAACATTATGCAGTTCGATTGCGATAGGTGTTATTGAACGTTTGTTTAATCGAAATTTCAAAAGAATTTACGTCAGAAACATTTCGTTAGCTTTCAGCAGACCGTATTGAAAGTTACCTCGAAACCATGTCGAATATTCGTATTGATCTGTTGAATTTCAGTTGCAATGTACAGCGCAACGACGAAGTTATATTATAAAATGTAACAGAGACCCTTATACCTGATAGTGCAACATATCTCTTGTCGAAAATAGTACATGAAATAAAGACATAAAAGAAACGCAACTAAAATACAGGTATTGTTTTGAAGTTGACAAACATTTCAATATAGCACACAGCAGTTCAATTCTAAATAGAAATATGCAATAGTCTTGTGAGAGCAACCGCCTTCCATAGCTCCTTAACGTTCTTGTTGGTAGGACGAGAAACCAAAGTTAGTTTAGACTTAAGATACAAGTTAGGAATTTCGTTCAGGTGATAACGATGTTTTATTTTCCTCTTGCGTAAAAACCAAGAGGTCTTTCAATAGATGCTTTCGTGTTTGCGTCTAGAACGAAAACTAATCATATGCGGAAGTTAAATGTGTATTGCATATATAATTGCGTGTTAAGTATCGTAAAATCCGGTACATTTTTTTTCCAGTCTTCATTGTTTAAACTATATTATTTTTTTTATCAGTTTTAACAAAACAAGGAAGTGTTTAGGTATTCTACGATTTTTTTCCCACTGCACACGCCGGGAAGACCATAGCAGTTAGAACCCTCTGCTTTTCTAGTAATGCGCGGATTGATATACGAGTCCCTATAAAAATGGCTCAGCGTTTTTTTTCTATCTTCGTTTTTTTCGGGGGAGGGTTAAGGTAACTAGGGTTTTATAATTATGTTTCTGGTACTCTGGCGTTGTATGGTTGTCTGTAATTAAAGCATGGTGTTACCAATTAAGCGCTTCCGTCCTTACTTTAAAATCATTGTTTGTTGTCAGCATGCGTAATCAACCCAGCTGTCGATAATGTCCTCTTCACAACTGTTGCGGTCCTTTTTAATAGGCGAGAGTTTAAAAAACAACAGTTTTTAAATTGTAAGAATTTTCTGTTCGTTTCGAACATTATCTGATTAGGATCTATGCACGCCCAAAGTAAAAACGTAATTAAATTAAGAAGAAAGAAGAAACAGTTAATCTTAAAATTGAGCATGCAATCTTCTCAAGTTATCAAACGAACAAAATGAACAAGTGCGATGGTACATATAATCATCAGATTATATAAAAACTAACAATTTGAATTTGGAAACAAGAGAATGTCATTAATCCATCGACTCCCGTGACGTGTTATTTGTTAGATACACATACGGACATAAATCGTTCACAAAGCACGAACGGAGTACACTTTCGATAAATCTTAAAAGATACCTCACTCCACATTATCTTTATCCCTAACTGGCAGCATAATCGCTGCGACTCAAATATGTGTGTGTACGTTAACATGTGTTCGAACATAATTACTAGTCTTTAGTAATGTTTTTTTTTACATATTACATATTTTTACATATTATTGTGCATATAAAGGGAATGCATATAAAGGGAATTTTCAATAACTCTCTCCTTTTTTTCAAACACATCCCTTGTGTCGTAATTTCTCCAATGCCTACAAGTTCCACCTATCAAAAACTTCACACAGGACAATACATACACGCTTATTACCCACTGGCCTTCTTTGATAACGCTAAAAGCTTTAAAGTAACAGTTAACTTAGTAACTAGTTTGTTTCCACCATATATATCAAAATAATGATAAACAACACTAAAAGTGCTTAAGCGTTTTGTCGTCTTTGTGTATTAGTTTTTACGACACGTTATGCAAGTGCACAATTGCTGTAGTTGTGAAGAATTCAATACGGTTGTAATAAAGCTCCAGAAGCATCATCTGGTAAGAAATTCTTGTTAAAAGCGCATATTTGTTTAATTATCATTAAGGCAAGTGCAATTGCTTGTTAGCATACATACGATATAACAATTCACCGTTTGATTGCTGTCCGCGACAAGGTAATTACGAAACAATCAAAGTTAGACTAAAAAGATTAAGTATAATTTATTGTGTTTCAACTGTATAGAAGGTATAGCAATAATACACAAAACGCATAAAAATATGGCATAATTTGTCGGAGAAACATTTACTACTTTTCGTATTAAATCGCTTTCATCCTTATGCAAAACATTTGTATATGTGTAATTATTTCCATGTTTAAAAGGAACAAATCAAAACACAATTTAACATAACAATACATATATATTTAAAGCCCAATGTTAACATTTGATAACAAAAGCGTGTAATATACCTTGCTAAATTATAAATGTTATGTTGCATACATGTACACGAAAAAAATCATATGAAGCGTTGTACACAGACAGATATAAACATATTTTCATTTTACCACACATGTCAATATTTTGGTAATACACAAATTTTTATTATTATTCAATGTTCAAACGTTCACCAATTCTGAATCTGAGTCAATGTATCTGATGATATCGACCTTAAGTTTCCTCAGAAGAATATCTTTTTGGACTGAATGATCCGCGTGATCAATCGCTATTTCAAGTATCTTTGGCAAAGCACCGATGACCATAACGAACACAACATGCATCACTTCGGATATACCATTGGCAATTGTGTGCGGCTTTTGCCTGAGGACACTAGCAGTGAACAAAATTAAAACAACTATTAGCCCAAGTTTAAAGACTCCTTGTGCAATTTTGATATGCATTGGACGATGAGCATCGACAAGCTTCATAAACAAAGCTTTGGACACTCCAACGGTGTGGTCTTTATAATACAACCAAGTTGCCTTGCGTCTGGAGGAACAGCGTAGAGCGTTTCGTTGCTGTGTGGTCAGTTCAACAGTCATGTCGTTGCATTGTAGTTTCTTGACATTGTTGAACCGGTTATCGGAAACAATGAGTGTATCGCCTACCATTTGAACACCAAACGGGTCATTGTCCAGTTCTTTGCATGCATCTACTATATCCGCCAAAAATTCGGCATAGTCTTTCCCAAATCCGGCGATCATTTTAAAAACGTAATATATCAACACTATTCCAAAGAACAAATATCCGAACGAAAACGACGGGTAAACCAATACAGCGAGGAAACTGAAAATTAAAACCTCTGACAGGAAGACGAAGGAATCCATAAAAATAGAGCATACGCTAAAAACAAAATATGCGAAAACAATTCCAATGAAAAAACTGAATGTTACTTTCAATAATGTAAAATGTCCCACTTTTGAAAGCACTGTTTGTGTACGAAACATCTCAACAAGTGTTTTTGTGTAACCGCGCATAACGATGTACATCCAGTTGATTACCGGGAAACCGTAGAACACAATGGAGAGTGTTATTTCTACAATGGCAAACACGATAAAGCATGGCCAAACTATAAGGAGCAAAACCCCGATCCTTTTCTTGCAGAAAAGTTTATATACAAATATCAGTCTGTTTATCTGAAGCTTAACAACATAAACCCAAAATGCTGGATTAGTAAGCATCGATATTGACCCTGAGCTAAAAGCAGAAGCTTTCATGTAACCACATTTGTTACTGATGTGGATGTGGGAATATTTTTCAATAGTTACAATATTTAAGCATAGCAGCGACTTGTTCCAGGTGTGGTTTTCTTGGGGTACCCCCTTTTCTATTATCTGATTGCAATCCGAAGGCAAAATAATGAAGAAAAAGCTAGAAATATAATATGACAAAAGAAGTATGAATGGACCTCCAAGGACCGGAAGAAACACCTCTCGACTTTTCTGAAACCCCCCTAACATTGATATATACCCGATGGGACAGTTATGCTTTAAAAGAGCCATTACCTCTTTGTTGAGATATTTATGATACACGACGAGGCGAATGTATATCAAACAAGGGAGCAAAAACACAAATACAATCCGCCTGAATCTCGATACTAAAACTGGATGAGTTTTCCACAAATCGCACATTCCGCCAACTAAACTTGTGAACGAAATTGGCACCGAACCGTCGAGATAGACGCACTCATCATGCGCTGAAGGTCCAATAAGATCGAGTTCATTATCATCTAAAAGTTCGTCTTGATTACCCATGGGCGTCGATATTGCTATCAAAGCACCACTTGCCTTCATAAAAGCCATTGGAAAGTAAAGGAATGCAATCACACCTAGCATATATGGAAATACCGAACTTTCTAGATTCTGAACGTATTTTCTCCCATCGCACTTAACGAAATTGTCGCTCGCGTTTATCAAATTGTGTTCAGTGTGGCAGCATACATATTTGGTAATCTGAATTGGATATCCCGTATACACTCGCAGTTGGTAAGCTCTGGTGTCAGCAATGCCCGGTATATCCGCCCTATAGCACCAATAGGAATAATCAACAAATTTATCGTTTCTGTTTGGCTCAATGTAAGTATGCGTGAAGTGTTTGAGAGCTTCAGCAATGCTCTTTATTGATTCTGGTTCACCTATTGTTAAACTACAGTTATTATCGTCTTGAACCTCCAAAACCAGATAATGGCCCGCAGGCAAAGTCTTCGCGTCCAACAATCCGAGTGAGAGAACTGGGTAATCCAGCGGCCATTTTAAGTATGTGAACAGTCCATCCAAGCTGTTGAACGTCCAAACCCAGTTAAACGGCAAGATGACATCCGATGTGTAGTTCACACTTTTGTTGTTGAACAAAAGTTGTAGCCGTGCAAAGTTAGGCTGGAATGCCGCGAATGACTTCGCAAGAATCAACGCGCTGGTCTTGTTTAAAGTCACCTTGCAGACGTTGGTTAGATTATTTTCCAGTTCCAACCCCATAGTGGAACAATAACATGTTACTAGCAGTAAGATAAATACTATTTGCCAATATCGCATTTTTTTCTTTCCGTCTTATTCAGTCAGTATATATAGTATGTATTTGTCTGTCCTCTCTGTTGAAAGGGTAACAACAAAAGCGATAGGGAAAAGAGCACATCGTCTGAAATAGGCATGTGTTCTGGTTGTACGGAAGGTCAACGTGCCATGAGTTTTAATACATGGCCTCTAATAACTATGTAGAAACGTTTTTCAATATTGTTTTCCTTTACATTCAACATAATTTAAGTTCTTTTTTAGTATTGACCAATATGTTTACAGAAATGGTACATTTCCAGCTATCTATCGTTATCATGTCCTAATAAAATTTATTGTTTACTGAACAAAAATAACTTGATGACGGTGAAAATGTTCAAATTAAAAGTGTAACAAATGTACAAGATTCTTTTAAACGAAAAACAGCTCTGGATTTAATGATAGACGCATGAAGAGTAACCAAAGTAGCATTTTTTGTTTCAGTTAAACCGTCACAACGAATTGCAAGTGCTTTGCTGTTATTTCTATATTCAATATGTGAGTTTTCTAATCGGGCACTCAAAAGTCATCGTTGATGAAATACACGGTTGAGTTTAAATTTTATTTCAACAAAAACAAGAGTTTACATGCGTTTCGGTTAGTCCGTGATCTTAAAATATTATTTTACATACAAAATTAAATTTGCAACAGCCGTTCCACAATAAAACATGTACTAGTGACTAAAATATGTTTTACTATTATATATTTAATTACTGTATATCTATTTCCAAATTAAATTGAAGATAAAATAGTGGAATTCGTTTTCAAAGTATGTTGTTATTATAACTGCTTGTAAGCAATGACATTTAAGTTGGAGTTTTGTATACATGTACTCATCACTGATGTCACTGCAGGTTTTATCGTCCAAAATGTATTTATAAAACACACACACCAAACAAACATGGTAATACAAAAAAAAAGTATTGCACAAAGACTTAAATAATGTCCAATTAAATTTGACACTATATATTCCAGTGGATGCTTTTGATATACAAAATTACGCATAATACGAAATTTAAATATTGAAATGAGCAGACTTGAATGTGTTGTTTAACTTCGTTAATCGTCGCAAGTTACAATAATACGGTTTCACAAATCATAAACGATCTCAGCGACGATCAGGCTTCCGTATTTTTTTATGTTAATGTCCTTTAAAAAAAATTGACAGACAAAGAGGAAGGTTTTAACATTTAGAAACATTGGTTAAAGGTTGCATTAATTTTCCTCCTCGACGAAACGGATACCATACTACTCGTTGCCCCAAAGAAAACACTGACGACTGAAATATTTTAGAAAATATACATGCTTCATTTAAAGCCAGATAGGGTTAATAACTTAAGTCTAGATATCAAAACACGTTTAAATAAGATTGGAATTGCTATCGCAACTGTAAAACGAAAGAAAAAGAAAAAGAAAGTCGTGATCCAAAAGATACGCCGTTCAAAAAAAAAAAAGGTTTGAATATATGACTTAAAGGCGAACATTTTCAAAATAAGAAGAAATCATTAAACCCGATATCTTAATATCCAGTAAAATTGTATTATTGAGGTTTCAGCGTCATGTATCCCCTGCAGGAAGAAAGTATCTGATATTTGTTGACAACTTTTAAAATATAAAAACTGTCCAGGTAAAACTGAGGTTTTGTGTGTGGTGTACATGCAGTTGCATGCTTTTAATAAATAGTTACTCAGGGAACGCATTTTGAAGATGGTATACTAGTTTATGGAGAATTTTTTAAAGCATTTGAATATGGAAATATGTCATTTATTCAACAATGTAAAAACTAAAATTCAAATGGTTAGTTTCAGTCAACCAAGAGGTCAATGCGCGTAAATTAAAACACGTTTTTTTTGTTTACAATTATTTATGTCTTCAAAAAATGTGAAAAAAAGTGTTCTTAACGATTGTTTTAAGCACAATAACAGGGTAAATAACTTCAATCACCATGTCTGTGATTTAAATTTTCTTCAACGGGAAATTAAGATACACGGTATATGTAAACAATAAAATGAAAAAAAACAAAACAGATTCCATTTATTAGTTTTATAAAAAAAAAAGTAAGCTATCATTTGGTCATAATGATTTATTTTATGCATTTGTAAAATATAATATAAAAAAATAGAATTCATACACAAATATACTAGTTATCATGTGAGTAAACTATGGCCATTATGGTTATGTCATGTGTATGTTTATTTATTTGTTTAATATGAACATAGTTAAGTGTTGTTCATTCAATAACCAAACCCTGTTAAAGTGAAGAAGTCCTTAAGCGTTACCACATTTCTTATTGGAAAACACGTGGTGACAATAATTTTCGTCCGGCGATTGTATCTTTTGGAAGAAAAAAAAAATGGTTCGTTTTAAGTTCCTCATCGAAACTGCCTTTATTACTTAACTTATGAACCCGGCATAAATGAGAACAGGTGGACATAACGCTCTTGTAGCAAGGTTCGAACGTCGAACGTTTTTGCAATAAAAATGTGGAGAGAAAGGGAGATAACATAAACGTATTCAAACATTGTATAAACATGCCCATATATGTGAAACAATCGCGCTTATTTCCCTTTTAATACCTCTCAATCTAATATACACGTACATTTTATGCATTTTAAACGTTTATATGGACATAGATTTTAATAATTGAACACTTCATATAAATATAGATTTTATGAATGATTCCTCTGTAAATAGTTTCTATAAAACAAAATAAGTTGATTATAAACAATGCAATAAGGCGTTCGTCTATTCGGATTATATATAATGTCCATGTATTTGAATTTTCTAGCTTCGTCTAACGTTGGAAGTAAATCTATCCATCTCCATATAAAATTGCCCATATATGACCAACAAATATGGAAACAGATTGCACGCACACGAAAACACAGGATAACAAAAGGAATGGAAATCTTCTCTTGCAGTCCTGAAGCACAATCTAAAAAAAATATTTCATTACAAACAGCAGCGAAGATATCGTGAATGTAAATGATTCACAAAAGTTGTATGAAAAATAGATACATTAAAACAGTAAAGACCGATACAACTATTGTTAATTTATCCATAACTGTATAGGCAGTCATGAAGATTAAATACATTACTGACGCCGGCGTCATTCAAAGTTTAGATATTAGAGTTGTAAATATAGATAAGAATTGCTTTTCTGTTGTTAATGAACCTTATGCAAACATATTAAAGCTAAAAGAGTTTTTAATAATGTAAAAAGGGCCGCATATACATAACAGTTTAATCATATAATTGACAAATCTCATATCATCATCATACATGTATAAGCATAAGGTGACGATACAACAACACACACACAATACATTAACAGACATAACAACTATGAAACACGAATAATAATTAAAGTCAACTAGATTTGAAAATTTGATTGGCATCACACAAGATAGAACATACGATATCGCAAATAAAATATACATCCGTACAATACATTTTAATTTATCAAACACGTGTCCCGTTGGCCAATAATATCTGTTTACGTTCCCTCACAAGAATTTTTTTGTGAACTGAATGATCCGTCTGACCGATCAATATTTCCAAAGCCCTGTGCAAAGCACCGATGGCCATTACGAATATAGAATGCATAATCTCGGATAAACCTTCGTTTGACTAAGTTGGCTTCATATTCAATATGTAAACTGTCAACAAATACCATACCTACTTTTAACGCACATCTGTTGCAAAAAGAGTCTCGCCAACAAGCTGCATTTTTTCGGATCGTTTTCGAGTTCTTTGCAGGCATCCACGATGTCAATCGAACGAATCGAAGTATTTTCCAAGGCCGGTTAAAATTAAAAAAAACAAACATTATACAGTACCGCAACCCCACAGAACAGATATCCGAATGTATATGACGGATAGACAATTACACACAAAAAACACATACGATAAACACTTTTGAAATAAACACGTACCAAACAGTGAATATGTTTGCCAGTAAACAATATGATTAAAAATTGGGAGATCTTTGGAAACAGCTTAGATCTTTTTGTCTGGAACATTTCGAATACTGACTTTGTGTTACCTCGTAAAACTGCATACATCCAATGGATTACCGGGACACCGCGAAACAGAATCACTAGCACGAAATTAGTTACAACAAAAAGTGGCGAAATCAAAAGGAATATCAAAGAACATAATTGTCTTCTTATAAGGGATGGGAACGAAAACTGACAAAGATATTCGAATATTCATGTGTCAATATTCCGATATGAAAAGTTTTCATGCATATATTACAACCTAGACGTGAACAAAGTTTACATTGAAGGTTTACAAAACAATAAACAAAAATGACCAAAACGACAAATTCAATAATATGTACATGCCAGAACAGCACAAGGCACCCACTTCTGATTAACCATACTTGTCCTTGATCTTAATATTCGAATATTTTTCCAGATTTTACCTGTCGAAGAGCACAGGTGACGTGACAGAATACGTATACATGTATGCACGATCTGCTTCTTTCTTCAATATTATTGTGAAATTTCCAAGGTAAAATCACAAACACGATACTTAACAAAAGGAACGCCGTCTGGTTCACGTATGGACGACCGATTGACGCAAGAAACACGCCTCTACCTTTCTAAAAACCGCCCAATATCGCCACCTACCCTTTTGGGCAATTGTGCTTTAAAAATGTTCATTACCTCTGCCCCAAGATATACAGTGGGCATGCGTTTACTGGAGCTGACTTCGTTTACGTGACGTTAGTTGGAACTGACTTTTAAAAATGGCGTCGTTTTGATAATTTGGCGCAGTCAGCTCCAGTATACGCTTGGTCCCCTGATATCTATGATACAGGATAAGATGAATGTAAATTACACTTGAAAACAATAGCGCAAATATGATACGTCTGATTGTTTTACACCAACACGGGATGGGTATCCGACAAACCGCATAGTCCGTCCACTAATCTACTGAACGAAATAGACATGGACTCATCGAGATAAACGTACTCATCTTGTCTTTTACGTTCAACAAGATCTTGTTCATCATCATCATCAGAGAGCTCGTCTTGACAGCGCATGTGCGTTGAAACCGCTGTCAATGCTCCACTTTCATTTAGCAAATGCATCGGAAAACAAGTAAACGCGAGTAAACCGGTGATATATGGAATCGTGCATCTTTCCAGGTTTTGGGTGTACCCCACTGCATGAAGTGTTCGCTTCGCTTCCGTCTACTAAGCTGTGTTCAAAAGCGCAACAAACATTGCTTGTTCTGCTGGGTAATCCATATACATTAACGTACTTGATTTCTTACCTCCACAAGCACGTTAGTAATTTCAACATCATTATGTGAATACTTACATTTCGAGTGTTGAAAACCACAAGGTTTATTGCCTTCAACTGCAGCTAGAATCTTCTGATTGTCAAATATTGATTAACCAACGAACAATATGATAGATTCAAGTGCTATAAGTAATAAATGATTCAAAAGTTGTCGTTTACGCAATTAACTATGAGTAATGACTAATTTACAACAATAAAATCACCCACATGAGTATGAAAAACAGACAAACCACAATTGAGCAATTATCGAAGTCTTTAGATTTTAAACAAAATTCGTTTCTCGTCTACGTATTTGTTTGTCTTGAAAATATATTTTCCCTTAAAAAATCGGCGCGAACGTAGATGATAAATCGCCCATGTGTTCCTCGATAGTCCGTTTTGAAGAGTCGTAATGTAATGTTTCCGGTCTATTTCACAAGATGGATGGAAAGCTAGCACAATTTCGTTCTGACGAATCACATGCCATCCAGATGAACGTTGCTTGTCCTCTTGGATGTTGTAGTGTATTGCACAGTTAATGGTAGTTCGTTTTTATTGATTGTGAGTTGTGTTGCTACTATGACTTAACACTCTTATATATACGATACGACCATTCATGTTATATTTTACATGTACATGTAGTTCAATATTTTCAATAGTGTTTTATATACATGTACGTAATTGGGTTGAAGGTATACAGTGTTATATAAAACACACACAATTGCACGTTACTTGTTTATTGTCTGTAGTGACCTTATCCTGAGTTCTTACTTAAAATTGATACAAATGTTGAAATACATGTAGATACATCGTATGTATGTTGATTATACCACGTGTCTACATCTGAAATTAGATCCAGTTTGTTATGTATTAAAATATGTGTTTTATCTTGAATAAATATAGCGTAAGTGTTAATAACTTATTCGTGTTTGTTGCGTGCTGGTTTTGTAAAATGTATGTCGAGTAACCACATTTCCAAATGCAATACAATATGACATGTCTTTAAAGGAACTTGTTCATAGATTTTCGTATTTTTGAAACATACCATAAACTTAGTTCAAGACCCAACTGTTCTATTTTGTATAGTGAGTTAAATACTTACAATAACAAGGGAAAAATCTAATAAAAAATATGCCTGCCCTGGCGATCAAACCCGGACCCTTTAGAAACAACAGCTTACAAATTAACACTTCACCACCAGTCGGTACCCCTCGCAGATTATCAATAATCTGAAGTACTTATCCGATGTTTGACGGAAAGGGCCGAGAATGTGCGATTGGCTACACCACGTTTGAATTTCTAACATACACGTAGTTTAAACACATGTCGAAAATACACGTGTTTGCTTAATTGTCGATTACAAGTTTTACAAACGCTTTATAATTTTTAAAATTTCGGTTGATGAATATCAATAAACAAACAAATATGTTAAAAACGTTTTTAGTCAGGAGTGTTGCTTTGCTTGTTTGAATATAATGCATACGTCCTTTCTGGAATATAAGAACTTTTTTGCAAATTAACATTTTGCCAAATTGTGATGAAATCCATTGTAAAGTTAAAAAAGCATATACATACTGCAAATGGACTCGTTGTCCTAATTATTCCAAACTAGAGCTAAACAGTAGTGGCTCCTCGAAGTCGGAACGTGTAGCAAGAGGTAATAATCATGTAAGAGAACTTACAAGAAAGCTATTGATTGAAAGCATCAACGTGGCGCAATTTAATAGTTTATATTGCGGCTCAAGTAAAACAATAATTGGCGTGACTATTGGCTTTCGACATAACACGTTTTGCGTTTTTACAAGTATTACACAATTTTACAAGTATTACTTAAAATAATTACTTATGACAAAAAGACAAGTGTAATGTAGGCAGTTGAAGTATACGTAACCAATCCCGTAATCGACTGATTTAGGGCAAATGCAGTCGGTTTAATATATAACGGAATCAAAACTATACTGATATACAACACTGCATGGTTGTTGCTATTTTTTCATTACGGGTATGGTGTTAAAATCAGCTACATTGTTAAGGGGGTGGGGCAGCAAAAATTCAGTGCTGCACCCAATTTAGTTGAACACGTGGCATAGCTGTAGCAATTTATAACGTACACTATTTCACATTTCGCAAACACAACTTCACATAATAAGGAACCATGCATTCAATATTCAAAAGTGAAGAACTATCTTTTCGGTCAATGTGGTAATGATTACGTTATGACAATTCTGAGCTGAAATAACGCAATCTTTTTAAATGGAGTATATGTCGTCGGAGACGTTTGTAATAATCATGTAACAATAAGCGTTAACCTTAGATTAATGGACGAAGACTTGACTTTGTGGCATAGATTTTGACCCCACTTGATTAAGATTCAAACATTGCCTTTATAATGTAAAGATAAATATACCGACCACGTTTCGTCAAGATCGAATCATAATTGTCGCTTATAGAGTCGTTACAAAGTTTTCCTGGCATTTTACTTGTTGACCTGGTTTCAGACGCATGCGACAAAGCTTACCGATAGATATTGACAAGATAAACATTCTGACCAAGTTGCATAAATATTCAGTAATAATTAAGGCTTCTAGAGAAGTAACATGGTTTTTCTAAAATTTGACCAGGATACCTAGTGTTTTGGACGCACATGACCCAGAATCGAACATGACCTTGATAATTTCAATATAACTATTTAAGTTAATTTCTATCGAGATTGTACCATACATGTTTCTTCTAAAGTGGTAATAATGTTGTTTTATAAAGATTTGACCAGGTGACATTGTTTACTCACATGACCCAGATACGAATTTGGCCTCAATTTTGTCCCGATAAACATGCTGACCAAGTTATATGATTGATTCATAAATTTGGCTTCCAGAATGGTTACAATGTTTTTAAGACTTGACCTAGTAACCTAGTTTTAGGACGCACGTGATAACATTGTGCCTAAAAAATGTCAAGAAAATGTCAAGATTAACATGTTGATCAAATTGCATCAGGATTGGATGGAAAATGTAGTCTCTAGAGGAGTAACGAGCTTAACATTGACAAACACATTTTTTTCTTAGATTTGATCTTGTGACTTTTTTAACACACTTGACCCAGATTTAAATGTGACCAAGATATTGTGAAGATAAACACTGTTACCATGTTTCATCAAAATTGAGTCATAAATGTGGCTCCTAGAGTGGTAACAAGGTTTTTCTTAAAATATACCTAGTAACCTTTTGTTAACACATGACATAAATTTGACATTGGCCTAGATATTGTCAAAATAAACGAAACATATGCTTAAAGGCACCCGGACATGCATAATTCTGAACACGTTTTATCAATATTGAGTAAAACTGTCACCTCTAGGAAGTGAACGAGCTAAAAGTTGACGTCGCACAACGCACACCGCACAACGTTCGACGGACGCTAGACATTGGATGATCACAATGGCTCACATTGAGAACTTCGTTCTAAAGTGCTCTATAAATGGGTAAACCATTTAAAGAAATTAGAGTATGGTGATAAACAGTGCACATGCAAAATTTGATATGGAACAACGCATACGAGTTTGAATGCTGTACGTTCAAACGTGTAGTAGTACTTTGTCAGACAAGTTTCTGTCTACGGACAGATCGACATACCGTACAAAGGCGTGCCTCGGCGTGCGCACTGACGCACCTGCCTACAGTTGATTGATGAAGTTGAAAGATTAAATATGCTTAAAACGCAATAAAAATCGTCGCCTTACCAGAATAAGGCATATTCTCCCTCTCCACTGCTCTGTATCAAGCGAGCATTCATCGGTATTGTCTTTCGTTTTAAACTATTATATACATATAGATTTAGAGGGTTAGTACCCTCCGAAATGCATTTGCGACGTTGCAAGGGGATACTTCACCGGGGACATGCGGACACTCATGTATACGTATACCTTCCGGTACTCAATTTGGTATAGGGCGCCCTTACGACGGACAAACAGACGTCCATTATGATTCCAGTAAACACTCTCAAAGCCATAGCGCGGTATAATAACTTCAAACACTAGTACCCCACTTACGCTTGATTGGCCATTGTCGGCTCAGGTACTACTTAAAAGTAGTACCCCGGGTACGGAAAATATACTAACAAGTACCCCGGAGTATATCCGGGTGCCTTAAAGGGGCCGTCCAACAGTGTTTGGCATGTATTGAAGCGTGTCATTAAATGCTTTAAATGCTTTATATTGATAAATTTAAACATTTGAACTAAAAATCTCCATTAAAAAAAAACAAGAATACAATTAAAAAAAAGGAAAAAAAGCAACCCTCAACAGGGCTCGAACCACTGACCCCTGGATTCCTGGAGTCCTGGAGTAAAAAGCTACCCGCTTAGACGACTCGACCATCCACGCTCATGTTTGTGACAGATGTATTTTTTTCAGCTATATATAAGCAATCCTGGTAGTTTATCAAAATATCGTTTCGCGTCGTTCGACGCTTTATCTGTTCGACAGTCCCTTTAAAGCATATTTTTCGTACCCGGGGTACAGTGTAGTATACTAAAGAGTACCCGGGTACTTTTTGGACTCCCAAAGCTACATGCGTGAACACAGTAAGGAAATGGGACCAAACGCTAAATTGATGCATTTACATGCAGTTGTTGTATCTTCTGGAATATACATACACTCGGGTGTTGACGCATTAAGTTGCTGAAGTTTATGAATATTTAGGCACTCGGGTGTAAATGCATTAAGTTGTTGTCTCTTCTAGAATATACAGACACTCGGCTGTTGCTGCATAAAGTAGTTTTATCTTCTAGAATATATAGACACTCGGTTGAAGATGCATTGAGTTGTTTTATCTTCTGGAATACACAGACAGTCGGCTGTTGCTGCATTAAGTTGTGTAATCTTGTGGAATATACAGGAACTCGGTTGTTGATGCATTAAGTTGTTTTATCTTCTGAAATATTCAGGGACAAGGCTGTTGATGCATTATATAACTTTATTGTGTGAAATATACAGGCATTCATGTGTTGATGCATTATGTAAATTTATCGTGTGGAATATACAAGCCCTCATACGTTGATGCATTTTGAAACTGGTTCGTGTGGAATGCATTATGTTACTTGATCGCCTCGAATATACAGGCACTCGTGTATTGGTGCATTCTGTTACTTTATCGTGTGGAATATGCATGCACTCATGCGTTGCTGCATTATGTTACTTTATCTTGTGGAATATACATGCACTCATGTGTTAATGCATTATGCTACTTGATCGCCTGGAATATACAGGCACTCGTGTGTTGATGCATTCTGATACTTTATCGTGTGGAAAATACATGCACTCGTGTGTTGATGCATTATGTTCCTTTATCGTGTAGAAAATACATGCACTCGTGTGTTGATGCATTATGTTACTTGATCGCCTGGAATATACATGCACTCATGTGTTGATGCATTATGTTACTTGATCGCCTGGAATATACATGCACTCATGTGTTGGTGCATTATGTTACTTGATCGCCTGGAATATATATGCACTCATGTGTTGGTGCAGTATGTTACTTGATTGCCTGAAATATACAGGCACTCGTGTGTTGGTGCATTCTGTTACTTTATCGTGTGGAATAAAAATGCACTCATGTGTTGATGCATTCTGTTACTTTATCGTCTGGAATAAACAGATACACATACGTTGATGCATTATGTTACTTGATCGCCTGGAATATACAGGCACACATACATTGATGCATTATGTTACTTTATCTTGTGGAATATACAGGCACACATACGTTGATGCAGTATTTTACTTGATTGCCTGAAATATATAGGCACTCGTGTGTTGGTGCATTCTGTTACTTTATCGTGTGGAATATACATGCACTCATGTGTTGATGCATTATGTTACTTGATCGTCTGAAATATGCAGATACACATACGTTGATGCATTATGTTACTTGATCGCCTGGAATATGCAGGCACTCGTGTGTTGGTGCATGATGTTAATTTATCGTGTGAAAAATACAGGCACTTATACGTTGCTGCATTATGTTACTTGATCGCCTGGAATATACATGCACTCATCTGTTGATGCATTATGTTACTTGATCACCTTTAATATACAGGCACTCATGTGTTGGTGAATTCTGTTACTTTATCGCCTGGAATAAACAGGCACTCGTGTGTTGGTGCTTTCTGTTTCTTCATTGCCTGGAATATACAGGCACTCGTGTATTGATGCATTGTGTTACTTTATCGTGTGGAATATACATGCACTCGTGTGTTGGTGCATTATGTAACTTTATCGTGTGGAATATAAATGCACTCGTGTTTTGGTGCATTATGTTACTTTATCGTGTGGAATATACAGGCACTCATGTGTTGGTACATTATGCTACTTTATCGTGTGAAATATACATGCACTCATGTGTTGGTGCATTATGTCACTGTATCGTGTGGAATATACACGCACTAGTGTGTTGGTGCATTCTGTTACTTTATCGTGTGGAATATACAGACACTCGTGTGTTGGTGCATTATGTTACTTTATCGTGTGGAATATACAGGCACTCGTGTGTTAATGCATTCTGTTACTTTATCGTGTGGAATATACATGCACTCGTATGTTGGTGCAATATGTTATTTGATTGCCTGGAATATACATGCACTCATGTGTTGATGCATTATGTCACTTAATCGCCTGGAATATACAGGCACTCGTGTGTTGATGCATTAGGCTACTTTATCGTGTGGAATATACATGCACTCATGTGTTGCTGCATTATATTACTTTATCGTGTGGAATATACATGCACTCATGTGTTGCTGCATTATGTTACTTTATCGTGTGGAATATACATGAACTCATGTCTTGGTGCATTCTTTTACTTGATCGCCTGGAATATACAGGCACTCGTGTGTTGATGCATTATGTTACTTTATCGTGTGGAATATACATGTACTCATGTGTTGATGCATTATGTTACTTTATGGTGTGGAATATACATGCACTCATGTCTTGGTGCATTCTTTTACTTGATCACATGTAATATACATACACTCGTGTGTTGATGCATTATGTTACTTGATCGCCTGGAATATACAGGCACTCCTGTGTTGGTGCATTCTGTTACTTTATCGTGTGGAATATACAGGCACTCGTGTGTTGATGCCTTATGTTACTTTATCGTGTGGAATATACATGCACTCATGTGTTGATGTATTATGTTACTTTATCGTGTGGAATATACAGGCACCCGTGTGTTGATGCATTATGTTACTTTATCGTCTGAAATATACATGCACTCATGTGTTGATGTATTATGTTACTTTATCGCCTGGAATATGCATGCAGTCGTGTGTTGATGCATTATGTTACTTTATTTTGTGGAATATACATGCACTCATGTGTTGATGTATTATGTTACTTTATCGTGTGGAATATACATGCACTCATGTGTTGCTGCATTATGTTACTTTATCGCCTGGAATATACATGCACTCATACGTTGATGCATTATGTTACTTTATCGCCTGGAATATACATGCACTCGTGTATTGATGCATTATGTTACTTTATCGTGTGGAATATACATGCACTCATGTGTTGATGCATTATGTTACTTTATCGTCAGAAAAATACAGGCACACATACGTTGATGCATTATGTTACTTTATCGTCAGCAATATGCAGGCACTCATATGTTGGTGTATTATGTTACTTTATCGTGTGGAAAATACAGGCACTCATAAATTGATGCATTATGTTACATGTACTTTATCGTATACAGGCACTCGGCTGCTGCTGCATTGAGTTGTTTTCTATCTTGTGGAATATACATGCACTCATGTTATGATGCATAAAGTTGCTTTATATTCTTGAATATGCAGGCACTCATGTGTTGATGCATTGTCCTTATTTGTGTGGGAAGTATTCCTGCACTTGCTAATTTTCTCAGTTGTGACTGAGATATTTTTTTTCTTTTTCATGTGCAACTCGACAATTCATCCGGATTTCAATTCAATTGTCTAAAGTCATTTTACGTGGGACACAGTCATGACTGTTGTTTTGGACACATGTATTTATTTAGATGTTTAAAGTGCACATGGGATTAATTGATGCACATTTTGTACATAAACACTAACACACATGGAGAATTTTCTAACGCAACACTTTTCAAACTTGAATATCTCAGTTATGAGTAAAGATTTTGAATAAAATTGTACATGTTATCATTTGACTACATTCTATGCAAGCTCATGATAGAATCATTCATCCGAGACGATCGGTCGTTTTAGCACGTGGAGTAAGCGGTTGGTAAGTATGGCCTATTTTTTGCAAATGAAAATGGTGTAACGCGATAAAGTTCTAATTGTATCATAATTTTATCATTATATGTGTGTTATTACACCAGGAAAACAAAGAGTTAAATCAAAAACAATATGGCTAATATGCATATTTAGGAGCGCAACCGCGCAATCGGCATATTGCAGGCTTCCTACTCCACGTACTAAAGCGTCCGATCGTCACGAATGAATTATTTTATCGTGAGCTTGCACAGAATGTTGTCAAATGATCATGTGTACAATTTTAAATTAAACTCTTTACTTATTACTGAGATATTCAAGTTTGAAACGTGTTGCGTTAGGAAAGTCTCCAAATGAGTATTGCGTTAGGAAAGTCTCCAAATGAGTATTGCGTTAGAAAAGTCTCCAAGTGTATAGATATGTCGTTATCAAAATCACATGTATTTACAACGAAAAAAAAAATACTGCATATTAATGTATTATTTTGCGTCATTTTATTGCAATAATGGCACCTTAAGGGAATCCTGAAGATGCCGAGTTGCAGGTAAAATGCCAACGTCTTTGACGTTCCTAAAGGTTATGATTATAGGCGCGTCATTTTACATGCACGTGCTAATGCACGTGCTTGTACAACTACACATGGTCTTCTAATTAGCATACTATAGAAACAGCCGCCTATATGTCCTGTGTGCCCTACAAGATTACAGATACAACGCTTACTCAAGCTTTAAATTATCTACCAGTATATTTCTATATATGAACAAATCTCATAAAATATTTTAGCTGTTCCCACTTTTGCGAAAACTTTTGGATGGTACACCAGACTTAGGAGCAAACAATAACAACTGTGTAAATACAATCTTCAACGTGTATAAACTGATCGTAGGAAAAACACGAATAACCCCATCGAAGTTATAGCATATTAGATCTATACCTTCCTCCTTAAATACAGTGTCACAGAGGTTAACATAATGCATCATTTTACACACATTAATAACCGATTTGATGAAAAAATGTACATAGTAAACTAGTTCGGGTGTTAACGAGCTAAATTAATTACATCCACACAGTTAACAAAAACCCTAACTACCTTAATTGAACTATCATTTGCCCTTTCGTGCAGTCTTATTTAGCACGCGTTTCAAATATACAGAAAGGCTGCATACATTACACAATGGGAAATAGTCAACGTTGTGATCAGTGCTGTTAAATCGATGATAATTTAGGAAAGAAGTCGAGATAAGGTAATATTTTTGCATTTATTTCATAAATTGATATTTTCGAACAAAGTTATAAAGTTATCTGGCGTTAACAATGCATTTTTCTATGTTTATTTCATGTTTGTTCAAACGTATATGATAGAAACAGTTAGCTAGTGTACGATCCAATATGGCGGATAAACTCGCATGGATGACGAATAAAATGTGTATAAATAGTGACCGAGTTCTGATACAAAATATACTCGCTTTATGCGGCTTTTAAGTTTATTAAGTGATCAAAACTGTAGATAAAAGTCTTCTTTACACATTAAAACATGTAGTTTTTGCTTGAACTGCGATTTTAATCAATATATTTTATTTAATTGGATGCTACCATTGTTGAACGAGACTTCAATTCGGTATTCACCTTGGTGAAATATTGATATATTTGAACAGGTTCGCTACATGTTTGCCTTATCTATGTTTTTAATCGGCTTATTTGTTTACAGTTGATTGTTAAAAAGATGCTATAATTTAATGCAAAAGTGTATAATTTTGTTTAAAACAAACGCCTGTTTAAATAGAATTTTCTAAAGTATGTTCATAATTAATATTAGATCTGTTCTATAAATAGAACAGCCTAGAGTAGCCATGTAGGCTGTACAATATTATATTAGCTCTTGTTTGAGAGTAAATTGACTAGCAGTATCACATGATTTAAACTTACAGGTAATTTTGAATAAGCTTATTTAAAAACAGAAAACATTTATCCTACTATACTCATAGTGTTGATTAAGGTTAAGAGGTATTATTTAAAACAACTTCTGCATGTAGTAAAGTATGGTGACCTTTGTTTTACAAAAGTTTAAAATAAACTAGATAAGATGTTCTTGATTGCACATGTTTTCAGTCAGCTATATTGATGTGCCATTATGTGAAATATGTCGTATTAATTAGAATGTATTCTTCACTTTTTGAATGCTATTAATTATTATTATTTTATTGAAAGATTATGACATAGACTTGATATTTTGGCATTCTCTATTTCTAAATTATTGTTTTAAAGGAAATTTAAATCCAAATTTGATTGTCATTTTTACTATAGTTCTTATTTTATGCTCTGAGCTTTTATGAGTACATTCGTACCTCCCAGCGACCCGGAGGGTCAATATACCTGGGAGTTGAATTATTGCAACTATTATTTATATACATTAATACTGGGTATACAACCTGACTATATTAAGAAAATAAGTATGCGTAAACATTAAACCATGTTAAACAAATAACTTTTTTTTTTATAGTTTAGTATTTGAAGTTCAAGTTTCATATTCGGGATGTATTGCATACACTAAATTGATTCTTTAAATAAAATTATGAATGTTCATTACATAGATTTTATTCAAACCTTGCTTCATTACTGTAAAATTAAATTATTAAAATTTATATATGTATGGTAAAATTGTCACATGAATGAATAATTATACAATCATGACCAGATATTTTATAAATTATTATCTAAAATAGAGCTGTTGAGTGTAGAAATAATGCTTTTTGAAGTTGTACTATCAATTTTACTGATATGTTTATGTTTAGAATTGTCTGTCACTCTGTGTTATTTAAGTTTTATCAATAATTATTCAAAAGATATTATCAAACAATAATTTATTTTCCCACTTTAAAGTAAATTGATGCTTAAGTTCCCAATTTGATGCCTTTATGTAATATTCCCAAAATGTTGAGGAAAAGCCCTGATGTCGATATGAAACTGAACTTTTATATTTGGACTTGAACCCTTTGCATGCTGGGAAATTTGTTGTCTGCTAAAATGTCGTCTGCTGAATTTGTAAAATTAGCATTTTCTTCGATTTTTTTTCTAAGACCACTATCCGAATAGCAAACAGTTTGGATCCTGATGAGACGCCACGTTCTGTGGCGTCTCATCTGGATCCAAACTGTTTGCAAAGGCCTTCAAAATCCGGTTCCAGCACTCAAAGGGTTAACTTGGATGAATTTTCGAATAACTTTGCAAATGTGGTATTAAATTCGCCTGCAAGAACCAAACCCCTAGGTTAAAAGTTCAGGTAAAAATTCATGATCCAGGGATTTTAATATTGTTTAATTCATAATTTTTTCAATTATCGATATAACTTATATAATGGAGACATTCCGTATCATAAAGATATCATTTAAATTGATGTTCACATTTCAAAACTCATAATTTCTCCACTTTAATAACTTTTTTCTCGAACATGTGAAAATCAAACCATCGATTCTGAATTCTGGGACTGGGTTTGCAGTGTTGTTTTTGTTCAAATTCAGGGCCGTTAAAGGTCCCCATTCCCAATGGAAAAAAGTATATATTTTTCCCAAATGGGTCCTAAAAAAACAACTCTTATTTTCCAAATTTAGTGAAAATGATGTGATTTTTCCCAATCATAAGGGGCCTGGCCCCATTCCCAAAATTGCGAACAAACAACACTAAGAAATTTGCAGCGAGTGAAGTGGAGATATAAAACGAATTTAAATATGAAATAGACGGTAAACACTTTCTTGCTGATTTGGCTGGAAAGTGAGCGGCATTTCAACAATTTATACAAGTAATAAAGGGTATAAAACAGAGAAAAATACCTCGGCATGGACATCCCCATCTTGTTTGTCACATGATTACCCCCTCTGTTACAAGGAATCAGAGGAGCATTGAAGAAACAATTAGCATATATTTTACCTTTGACATTGTTATTGACTTTTACGTGTACCTGTGACATTTTAGCGTAAGACATGTGCATAACATATATTCTTTATAATTATCTGATGTGAATTCTTAAAACTGTGTGTGGCATTTAAAAGTATATGAATTAAAATCATAAGTGAATTACTGCACGAAATGTAGCCATTGGATTCTTGGGCTCAACACCTGATCTGATATAGTTTAGCATCTGTGCTAATGTTTTTCAAAATTCAACTACATGTAGTATTTTGGCAATTAAGTTTCTTGTTTGATCTTTGATCTGACAGCATGACCTTTTTCATGAAGATTATAATTGAAGCAGAATCCTGCTTTTTGATGCAAGCATTTTTGCAATTTTCTTACTTTTGACTTGCAAATTATCTGCCTTGCATCATGTTGATGCTTATGTTACCACAAAGCTAAATCAATAATATATTTTATATCACATTTTTTTTATGCTCCCGGGAGGGTGGCATATAGCAGTTGAACTGTCAGTCCGTCCGTCCGTCTGTCAGTCAGTGCGTCCGTCAGAAAACTTTAACGTTGGTTATAACTTTTGCAATATTGAAGATAGCAACTTGATATTTGGCATGCATGTGTATCTCATGAAGCTGCACATTTTGAGTGGTGAAAGGTCAAGGTCATCCTTCAAGGTCAAAGGTCATTTGTTTTCAAAGCGGCCAGTAGGGGGCATTGTGTTTCTGACAAACACATCTCTTGTTTACACTGAATTTCTCTCAAATTTATACAAAGAAACATTTTCAGAGCATTTAATGAATATGCGGAAAGAAACTTACTCTGGGCTTTGGTCTTTTGACCCCTAAAAATTGCATTTGATCCCTGCACATTTCAAGCACTAAGGTCATTTGACTCCTGGTTTTCAAAATCTATTAAATTCCCTGAAGATAGCCATCTGATTCTTCTGTGACACCACCTAGAATACGTTTAAATGGTGCAAGATTGTTTCAATATCCATCACTGAATTGAGAATTTAGAGAAATTGGACAAAACAAACAAGTTGTATATATATATGTAAGTAAATTATCTTTTGCAACCTTTGACCTCAAAGTTTGACCTTGGTCTGAAATGTAGCTATATAGAATATGTGCCTATTTCTTAAGAAATATTTAAATGCAGATATTTTTTTGAACTCTGAGAAACCTAGATAGCATGTTAGAAATAAGGTGCCTTAAATCACAAAGCAGAAAACGGAGCCCTCTTAATTAATCTTGACCTTGACATGGAGGGCAGCTATCTGGTTTTTGTGTAAAACGCATCGTCTCACTCTGAGACAGATAACATTTGTGCCATGATATTTTTAAGTTCATTAATACACGAGGAAACTTTACCTTCACCAAGCTCTATTTTAACATGAAAATGATCAAATTTGACCTTGACCTTGAAGGGAGATAACTTGACCTTGAAGGAAGATAAGTTGTTGTAATGTTTTTGTAACAAACTGTATGACATTGGGTTTTATCTGTGCAAAGTGGTTTTGAAATCCTTAAATAAATTAGGAAAATATAGCTTGCAGAAGGCTTATGTTAGCATTAAAAAGAGCATTTAAATGTTATTTTCTGACCTTTGGGCTTTCACCTTAAGGTTTCACCTTTAATAACCTTAAAGCTAGCTGTCTGGTTTTTAGTTGTGAGCGTTAGCTCACGACTAAAGTTACAGAGCATGNCATTTCACAGGTGAGCGATCTAGGGCCATCTTGGCCCTCTTGTTTAAAAAAGCACCTTATAAACAAAAATCCTGTCTAGGCGGTGGTGTTTACCCAGATGAGCCTGTGCAGACTGCACAGGCTTATGTTGGACGACACTTAACGCGCATGCATTAAGCCCGGTTTTCACATAGCGTCGCTCAATTATATGAATTGGTTAGTAATTAGAAACCATTTTAGAAGCATGGCCATGTTTCTTGTTGTTATGTATAAATTTGCAGGTTTAATTTTACAGATATCTTTTAAAGTACTTTGATATTCAATAAAAATATGTTATTATATCATGTGACAAAAATGTGCCAATAAAGCAGAAGAATAGTTGAGCTGTCTTTGGAAAGTGTATTGTTTGATTCATGTATGGATTAAAAAATATATATCAGGGATAACTCATAATAAGATTCACATCTTGAAATATTTAAGTTTTTTATGTGTAACATTATTCTTTGACATGGAATACCGAACACAGTATTATAAACCGAATAATTAAAAAAGACTATTTTTTCAGATACAGTGTTCAATTTTAACTACATCTATAACTACTACTGTTATATGACTATTATACTTTTTTTAGTTGTGAGCATTAGCTCATGACTTAAGTTACAGAGCATGTTTTACAAATCAGTATGTGCTTAGAAGCCTTAGCTACGCTAAGAACCGTAACTCACTATGCTAGGAACGATTACCGCTGCCTGTCTGCACTGCAGACGATGAATGCTTACATGGCTTAGGAGCGTCTGCTCTACTCCTGCAGTGAGTGTATTTACCAGCTTGTAAGAAGACATTGGCCAGTCTAGTGTTTATCATTGAAATCTGTACATATTCGCTGCTTTCAGGGAAAACGGGGCTTAATGCGTGTCAAATTAGATTAGACTGTGCACACTGATTAGCCTGTGCAATGCGCACAAGCTAATCTAGGACGACAACAGCGAACAACTTCAGTGCCTTCAGCGCTTTGATTTAGTATGCTCCCCATGTATATATATGGGGAGCATATAGTTGCCAGTTTGAGCTTCCGTACTTCTGTCACACTTTTGTTACAGTTTCTCATAGGGCCTTCAATACTTTACCGATCTCTTTCATATTTGGCATGTAGGTACCTTGCATGGACCTCTATCTTTTGATGAGGTTTGAGTTCACTGGGGTCAAGGTCAAGGTCACCGAGGCTAATACTAGATTTTGTCAAGGTCACGTTTTATTTTTGTTTTTTTTTCACACAATTAACCCATATATCGACAAAGCATCATTGGGGAGCATCCATCAGTTTTACTGATATCCTTGTTGTACATGTTTGACATCCCTGACTTTGGTTACAGACCATCAAATGTTGAATCATTAATTATGGCCACATTTCAGCTGAAACTCATAACGCTCAATGTTTACGGACAGTATTGCATGAAAGACTTCACATTGTTATATTTGTTAGGTTATTGTATCAGATTACATCCAAGAATTCTCATTTTTATATTTCTTTAAAGCATGCCATTCTTATGTTACAAAGCTATAATTGAGGGCCTATTTATAAATCTTGTGACAATTCTTGTTTTTAGCTCCACTGGCCAGAGGCCAGCGGGGCTTATGTCATGGTCCTGTGTCTGTCGTGCGTCCGTGCGTGCGTCCGTGCGTTAACTTTTTCGTTAAACATCTTCTTCTCCTAAACTACAAGTCCAATTCTGATAAAACTTCATACAAATGTTTCTTGGGTGAACCTCTTTCAAATTTGTTAAAAAAATGCCCCTGGGGTCAAATTTGACCCCGCCCCAGGGGTCACAAAAATGAACATATGCTTATATAAAGCCTATTTTGTGCAAACTTTAAAAATCTTCTTGTCCATAACCATAGGGCCTAAGGCTACCAAATTCGGTATGTAGTGACATCTAATAGTTCTCTTCTTAGTTTGTTCAAAATATGCCCCTGGGATAAAATTTGACCCTGCCCCGGGGGTCACAAAAATGAACATACGCTAATATAAGGCCTATTTTGTGCAAACTTTAAAAATCTTCTTGTCCATAACCGTATGGCATAGGGCTACCAAATTTGGTATGTAGTGACATCTAATAGTCCTCTACCTAGTTTGATCAAATTAAGCCCCTGGGATCAAACTTGACCGTTCCCCAGGGGTCACAAAAATAAACATATGCTTATATAAGGCCTATTTTGTGCAAACTTTAAAAATCTTCTTGTCCATAACTGTAGGGCCTAGGGCTACCAAATTCGGTATGTAGTGACATCTAATAGTTCTCTACTAAGTTTTTTCAAATTATGCCCCTGGGGTCAAATTGACCCTGCCCCGGGGGTCACAAAAATGAACATACACTTAAAGAAGGCCTATTTTGTGCAAACTTTAAAAATCTTCTTGTCCATAACCGTATGGCATAGGGTTACCAAATTTGGTATGTAGTGACATCTAATAGTCCTCTACCAAGTTTGTTCAAATTAAGACCCTGGGATCAAATTTGACCGTTCCCCAGNGATTCACTTCAAATTGATACTGAACTTCTCTTATGACAATACGGTCAATCTCAACTATGCATGGCCCCATAACCAACCCTGGGGCGCCCTGCCCACATAGGTCACACCCACCCAAAATTTCCTTTACTATAACTTCTTCATTTCTACACCAATTCACTTCTAATTGATACTGAACTTCTCTTATGACAATACGGTCAATCTCGACTATGCATGGCCCCATTACCAACCCTGGGGCACACCTTGGTCAAACATTCGGTGTGGGGATACGCATCGGCCTCTGCCGCGCCATTTCTAGTTCAAGTAGTTTTCATCAGATCTTCACCAAACTTGGTCAGAAGTTTTATCTTGATGATCATAAGGCCAAGTTCGAATATTAGCCATGCCAGCTAAAAAACTAGGTCATGAGGTCACTTACCGGTAGTACGTTTTACACATTCAGCATGTTGTCCGCTCTCTAATTCAAGTAGTTTTCATCCGATCTTCACCACACTTGGTCAGAAGTTGTTCCTAGATGATGTGTAGGTCAAGTTCAAACATGGGCCATGCCGGGTCAAAAACTAGGTCACGGGGTCACTAAGTGCGTTTTAAAAATTGTGAATTGTGTCCGCTGTTTTTTGTGAGACAACATGCAAAATATTCTGTGTCAATGCGGCATGTGGGGGTATTCGTCACGTCTGTGACAAAGCTCTAGTTATATTTATTTCAAGATATTCTGAATTTTTTTAATACAGGAGGAAAATATAGCTCGAAGATGCCCTATTTTAACATTAAAATGTTATATTTTTACCTTAAAGTATGACCTTAATCAAAGAAGTAGCTATCTGTTTTTTATGTGTAGCACTTTGTCTTATGAAGGTTAATCTTTGTGCCTAGTTGTTGTAAAATTCTTCAATACATGTTGAAGTTATAGCTCGGACAAGCACTAAAGTGCTATAAGTTAAACATTTTACCTTAAAATATGACCTTGACCTTAAAATAACAAACCGCTGCTGCTAATCAGTCTTTGTCCAGAGGGTAACTGTTTGTCAAGGTTAAATTGAAGTCAACAGGGTGCAGGATCAACGGGGTTCACAGGGGTTTACACACGGGCTGGACAGAATGTAAACACACCCAGTGCTCCAGCTAGGCCTAAATCGAAGGGCGCGCCGCCCTGCTGTTCGGAAGCAACGCCATGCTGTTCCAAAGCAATGCCCTGCTGTTCCAAGGCCCTGCCGTGCCCTTTTAACCTGTCCCAAAGTAAAAATTAATAAAAATAAAATAGAATTCCATACATGGCACAATTACATGTATATATTACTATTTATTAATATCTTGTTACACTGTTAATGATTTACTCCTTATTGAAGACATTTTATTCACAATGTTTAATAATATAGGAAATAATATATTATTTCAAATATTATATTATAATATGCAACAGGGAACGTCAAGTATGACTGTCGCTCAAAAGTGCCCTTTTGGGAAAAAAGTGCCCTTTTTGGGGAAAAGTGCACGCTCAAAAGTGCAATTTTGACAAAATATCCCCCCTGCCTTTTTCAAATCCTAGCTGGAGCACTGCACACCGGTAAGACCTTTATTTTTGCAAATATCTCAAGTTATTGAATACATTTGCAAAAACCAAATTGTGCATAAAAGACATTTTTGCTTGCAGTTTGTGCTGATATCTTAAGATTTAAGAATAAATCCTTGAATATGTCTGAAATTGGTGCCAACATTTTGACAGGTTGAGAAAACGATGTAAACAATGTGCTATGTGTGATGTGAACTTGCTTTTTTTACGCTCTTTGCGTTATTATGAGCTATTACACGTTTGAAATGCATATCAAAGCTGCTAAATATATGCTAGATAAGTTAATGGAAAGTTATGCTTTGCTTGGCTCGTAATGAATTGCTTTTTAGCATGAAAAAGTTAACATTTGATAAAATGCTGTCGTAAATGTAAAAAAAATAAAAATACTAGGAACTATAACTCATAAATATAGACAATCCCAGAATCGATAATATGGGCGCCGCCATATTGGCTATTACGTAACCCGCGATTGAAAACGGTACTGAAGAATTTGACAGATTACAACGTTATCATAGTGTACACCCGCTTTATTCCAATAAACAGTACTTTATGACTTCGCACAGTAGGATTGAAAACAAGTGAAACATGAAACCAAGTGTCGATATGTATCACATCGTAAATCAATATAATTTAAATAAAAAATATACACGATAGATTCATAAAATATGTGTCTCTGCAACAATATTCAGTGACAACACGTAATGTTTAAGGCCGAGTTGGCATTTTTAAGCATACCTTTCAGTAATGCCTTTGTATAAAATTTAATTATTTCTTTATGGAATAAAATTATTCAAGCATAATTATAAAGGTATAGAAATATCTAAAGTCTGAAGTAAACGTTGTGATTTTAGCGTAAATAGTGCCGGAGATATTAACAAAGATCTATCAATATATAAAGATTGGAAACATCCATTCAGACCAATTTTTTTGGATAGATCTTTGATATTAATAAGATAGATTTAAGGTCGATGTAGACAATTAAATTGATATCTGCCTTTGTTTAAGCCTATATTATTTCTTATTAAATGTCGTACTTTCTTTACTTTCCGGAGATATTCATTAAGAAACGTTGTAAGATTAAAGACTGAGGACGACTTCTTTTATTAAATAATACATATCTTTGTTTGTCTAAACAGTTACCATTTCGCTATTAATATTTCCCTTGTAAGTGTCATTTTAAAGGTAATATACAAATCTATAGCCGAAATGAAGTTTGTGATTCTAAAATTGTTCCGTAAATCTTTATTATCGAAACTCTGTAAGAATTCAGGTAGAGATTTTTTTTATAGTTAAAATTATGTATCTAGTTTAGTCTAAAACTAAAGTGTTTTTTTTTTGCAATCTTTTATTCAAAAATCGCTCTCAAGCTAATACAAAAATATCTAGCCGTAAATGAATTTTGTGATTTAAATGAACAAGTATGGGAGTTATTCGCTTGCAAAACTGTGTAAGATGTCAGGATATGTCATACTTTTTTATTGAAAAGGACATATCAGCTTTTGTCTACAACTTTCTTATATTATTATTTAAATAACGTTTTACATGTTGCCTGAAATATTATTAAATTTTCTTAATAACATCTTAATTCACGATTGAAATGTTCAACATGAAAAATAATGAGCCTTAAATAAACTTAAATAGTTTCAATTGTGTTCTCTAGATTTCCTAAACGTATGTCTTTATTAAATTTTCGTAAAACGGTCTAAATTTACGATTGAAAAACAAAAACACGAACAAAATAAGTGATTTATTTTTCTTTAATTACGGATTATTAATGACAGCAACATACATCTCTTGAAAAAAACATCAGCGATAAAGGCGCGAACGAATTCGCTAAATGGGCGGCGATGTTCCAAGTGTGAATTAAAAGCGTTTATGGGTTTGCCCGTGACACCACATGTCTGCACATGTGTAGATACCGAAATTAAGATAAGATATCACGCGTCACCTTTAAATAACATGTTAAATGACAATCAAGACCTTATTCATGCCAGGGACCTACACAAATAGGTCCATGTCCATGCTGTGTTTTATTACTCTTAAACGAATGCAGATGAACCTTATTTCTACTAATTACGTAATTTATATTTTTAAAAAAAAACACGAACTATTATGTGGTTGTCAGATCGATAATAGAAACACTTTAAATCCTCAAATCTATTTGATAAAACCGTTTCGCTTCCTTGTTTTGCGTAGGGACCTATACACACATATATAGGTCCATGTTTATTTCTTCAGTACCGTTTTGGAGGCGCGCGAGAGTATTCAGGGGCGGGTAATCCGGGAGGTATCGATTTCTGGGATTGTCTATATTATGAAAGAGCTTTATAAAGTAGTATAAAATGATTTTCTTTGTAATTTATGGGATCTTTGTTGCAGATAGCCCGTCATGAGCAGACGACCCAGATACAACTTGTCGTTGTGCCGGAAACGAAGGAGGTCTGCGATTACGTCAACAGAATCGCAATCAATTGGGATTGACTCTATGGATGAGACCCTGAACAAGGTTAAATGGAGACAAAACTATACTATTATTATACCATTCAGGCCTTTTCCTGGCCATTTTGAAAAAATAAATTGCGATTGGGAAAAACTTATTTAAAGGGGCCGTCCAACAGATTTTGGCATGTATTTAAGCTTGTCATTAAATGCTTTAAATGCTTTATATTGATAAATTTAAACATTTGAACTAAAACTCTCCAGTAAAAGAACAAGAATACAATTTTAAAAAAGGAAAAAAGTAACCCTCAACAGGGCTCGAACCACTGACCACTGGAGTCCTGGAGTAAAAAGCTACCCGCCTAGACCACTCGACCATCCACAATCATGTTTGTAGAGGATGTATTTTTTAGCTATATTAGCAATCCTCGAAGTTTGGGATTATTTTTTTTCAAATTGGGATTTTTTTTTTACAATTTTGGTTTGGGAATGGGACCGTTTAACGGACCCGTAGATTTGCCAGGAAAAGACCTGCCATTATTATACATTTGTCATATACTACTTGACTAGTCATGGTTGTATGTTAAAGGTGCATTCCACGCTATCATGAACGGACTCGACGTATTGTCATATTTCAGTTGATACCAACATTACTGAACAGCAATTAACATTGTCAAATTTCCAGTCCTATTGGCTAACATTTTACTCTTTGTACGATCTGTTTATAATAATTGTCATGAAATACAGGTATTAAACCATAAGAAACATATTGTTTTGTTAATTCCAGGGGTGTCAATTCACCCAAATTTTAAATCCGGAAAATTGAGCTGGGGGGCTGGGGCCCCTAACGGAGATAAAGGGCAGAGTCCCTATTGGGGGAAACTCCCGAGCCCTAGCTTATTGTACTTTTTTATAGTCTTTCTAGTTGCAATTCCTGGTGAGAACAATGCGAAATATTATAAACCAGACCATCCGTATCACTGCATGTGTATTGTCATTATATTAAAATGTTATAAAGAACGTCGAAAATAAATTAAATCAAGGAAACATACTGTATCTGAATACGGCAGTCCGAAAACATGTACCAGTTTTGCACATGAAATAAAATGTGCTTAATGCATATCGTTTGACTGTAGAAAATGAAAAACAGTAACCAGTAACCTAATTAGAGCAAATGCGTAATCAATATATAATTTGGCTAACATATTGCTTTATAATATGCTACTGCTGTGTTTTACTTTGCTAATCGATCACTTAAAATTTCAAGATGGCGGACATTTGCAACAATTCGTAGAATTGTAAGATTTTCTGAAAGTTGCGAAGAGGTTTCGTCAGTTACTGTTCATGTCCGTGACAGCCGCAAACTTATCAGAAATTGATAAATTAAAAACCGGGGACGAAATCGGTACCGAGCGCAAATTTCGGGAATGCCGAGGAAGCTTTAACAATTTTCATTCTCAAATGATTGCGCACAACTGATGGCGTTGAAACTCACATGGTTTTCTAAACCATTTACACCAACCCTGCATGAACTTACTTATTGTGTTCAAAAACAGAAGTGCCTTATGATTATTATATCTCAATTGTATTTCAATTACATTTAACAAAGTATGTAACTATAATTTATATAATGCTGTTTTATTATATTTTGAATTATTATAAAGAGTTACATTGAATTAGTTTTCCTAAATCAGTGAACTTTTCGCGCGAAAAAATTCCCAAATCCTGAAATTGCACTTTTCCCAAAGTGGCCAGGAAAAAGCCTGACACATATAGCACTCTGAAAGAAAGCACAGAGTCGGTTTAACTCTTACAGTGCTGGAACCGGATTTTGAAGGCCTTTGCAAACAGTTTGGATCCAGATGAGACGCCACACAACGTGGCGTCTCATCAGGATCCAAACTGTTTGCTATTCTGATAGTATTCTTTGAAAAAAAATCGAAGAAAATGCTAATTTTAGAAATTCAGCAGACAACATTTTAGCAGACGACAAATTTCCCAGCATGCAAAGGGTTAATATTCAGTCATTGATTGAAATTTGTTTCTGAAAAAAAGCTCTGAGAAATTTAAACTTACAAATGAACCTTACATTTCATTTCAAAGGTCTGCTTTATTTTGCGATTTATTCTTCGCTATTAAATGGAATTAATTTTCCCTCTATTGGATATTTCTGCATAGAAAAGTGTTTTTTACGTGTTATAACATGGCATTTGACTGCAGTAATTAATGTGAATATTGTTATCAAATTGAAACGATTGAAATAATTGTACCTGTCAATTGGGAATTTGGTAGAAATGTATATGCTATTTGAGATTGGGATTTGCGCTGAATGCGCTCAAGGTCTCATAAGAATGCTGTAGAATCTGTACTTATGAGTACTTAAACCTTGCAGCTTCTTTGCTTTAAAATGGCACAAAATAACCTTATATACATATGTAAATGACATATACTGGTAGACTAGTGGTAGTAATAAAAACATGTTGTTTATATAGCAAATTAAATAAATAGTCTATAATGTTGGAATATGTGAAAGAATAGTTTGTACATGCCTGTTTTAAAAACTGGTGTTTTATGGGAATGCCTAAGCGGGAATTTTTGTCTCCGCATCAGTCTTTGTCCAGAGCACAACTGTTTGGCATGGAAGGATTTTCAAATTTAAAAGAAATTTAAAAGAAGTGGTGGAAGTTACAAATGTGATAAGACAGCCTGTCACTCGCAAAAATCAGGTCAATAGGTTCTAGATCAAGTTCAAGGTTAAAGTTCAATTTTAAAAAATCAGTCCTCAACACTTTGTCTGGAGCATAACTTTGTTCGCATAAATATCCAAATAACTCAGCAGAAGTGACAACCATGATCAGACTGAGTGCCACAACAGTCTTAAAGACAGTTGACTGCACCCAAGAACCAGTGCCATTGGTCCAAGGTCAAGATCACAATTCAAGGTCCTGTATTAAATGCAAGATATCAACGGCAAACTTACTTCGGATGCATAATTTTTTCCAACATACATCAGGGCTTTTTTTCCCATCTGTGTGGAAAAAAATGAGTGGCGAGGCGAACTTTTCAAAATTGTGAAAAATGAGTCGTGAACTGTTCTTAATTGTGAAAAATTGAGTCGCAAACTTGTTAAAATTGTGAAAATATGAGTCGCAAACTTCTTTAAATTGTAAAAATTTCAGATGCAAACTTCTCAAATTTGTGAAAAACGCCCATTCTCTTAAAAGGACAAAAGCCCTGTAAATGGAATGCCAAATAAAAAGACAGAAGTGATGAAATATTATGTAAGCTGCTAAATCCTAGGTCATATCTCAAATATGAGAATCAACCTCTAGCACTTTGTCTGGAGCATATCTTTGTCTTGCCCTTTGAGTGCTGGAACCGGATTTTGAAGGTTTTTG